>OMNZ01029302.1:10042-21822 GCA_900303255.1 Lesueurigobius sanzi | reverse complement strand
TTTTTTGGCCAAAAAGTGCAAGATTATGACCTATTTATTACAATGGGATTCCGCCTAGACTATGATTTTCTTGAAAATGTTCACATCTACAGTCTCCACATAGACATTCATATCATATGAGAGCAATATGAACATTTGAGACACATTTGAGACACTTTACAAGCTGTTAAAGCCTTCCAGAGTATATGTTCACCAAATTCAGGAAAAAACAGCCACGGGCTTAAGAGGTTAAAGAAATTACTCAACCGTGAGGTCCACTTCTAAAATATTAAGTAATCAGTGTGACAAGTATGGTGCCGCAGTAAAGGTTACAAATTTTGAGCTGGAGGTTTGAGCCTATTGTGCATGTTTTGGGACAATAGTGGAAATCGGAGCATCTGGTTTAAGATCCTCCCAAACACGAGGAGGACAAGAAAACTCCACACAGAAAGGTCCACACTGTCCGGGAATCTAACTATTGAGGCTTTGTACCTGCACAGCCCTGTTACCATTGGGAAAGAACATTAGTGTTTATTTGTGGTAGTTAAGGTGCAGGCGTAGGTGAATTGGGGGAAAAGTTAAAAATTTGCTGCATATTACTAACATGCATACAGTATGAGTAAGAAATAGGCTTTTTATGTGTGAAAAAGACCAAATCTAAATGGATAGAGCCAGGTTTAAATGTATGGTTTTATTTTGTTGATATATTCGTTACAAAGGTTAGTTCAGAGGGATTTGGGATATTTTGGTTTAGTTTTTGAATAAACTAGTAATTAGTGAGTAAACCTGTAAACAATACAATTAAATTTGCCTTGTTTTCTGCTTAATAAATCAGGCTAGAAATTAAATATTGAAGAATCCCTCTGAACAAACCTTCAGAATATCGTTAAAAGACTGGACAGTTTGATGGCTGTAGATGCTACTGAAGTGGAGAAAAACATATTGAAAAAAATTGACTTTCCCCTGTAGTGTCTCCCCTTAAAATCACTGGGATCAGCTTGGAAGAAAGAGAACCCAGCAACAGCCTACACCAAACCAGCTTATAACAATTTTGGTTTGGAACATACAATGCTGACCTTTTGCTGCGGTTTCAATCAATAACCTAAATCACCTTAATATGATTTGCCCATGATGTACTTTTGATTGACATCCAATTAACTCACAAAGGCTAAACTATCCGGGATGGGAAAGCCAATAACAAACGGGGCAGCAGCAGCACTTGACTTTCGGCGCAGTACATGGCAGAAAGATGGAAATGGCATGGTATCTAAAAGTAATACGTTTGTAATTGAACGAGTAGCTCCATAGTTATGCAAACACACAGCAATCTACTGGCAGTCTATTCAATTTCATGGTAGTTATAATAAAGCACGGCCCAGATTGAAGAGCAAATTACTAGGTTAATGTTGGCAACAATAGATATCCTTCATTATCCCAGATGCAATACTATTTTAAGTGGTAAAGTGCACCCACATATGGACTCAAATGTCCATATTTTTGTATGGACACTGCAGGTGAATGATATAAATTTTAAACTTTTGCTGTATGAATATGACATATTATGAGAAAAAAAGTATTGCAAGTTTTACATCATTTTATGTTTTCACACAAAAATAATGCATTAAGTGTAAAAATGGACAAAATTGCTTATATTTTAGCAACAGAATCTACAGAATCTTTTCTGAGGCGCTCCGGAGTATAAGTCGCACAGCCAAAAAATGCATAATGAAGAAGAAAAAACATATACAAGTCGCACTGGACTATAAGTCGCATTTTTTCTGGGAAATTGATTTTGCAAAATCTGAGAACAAGAACAGGCATTTCATCATGAAAGACAAGTTATAATAGTAACAATAGAATAGAGAACAATGGGCTGAATAGGTGTACGGCATGCTAACGTAACACATTGATGTTTATTCAGCTACACGAAGCATAAACAAACTGAATAGGTGTCTGTATGTTAATGTAACATATTAATTAATATATACAGTAAGTCACAGGACCAGCCAAACTATGAGAAAAAGTGTGACTTATAGTCCAGAAAATACGGTAATGTATAGAGCCAGGTTGAAATTGATGATTTTATTACGTGAAATCCAAATGTGAAACAGAATTGAATGTTGATTTATCAGAGAGTGATTGGCTTTTTATGTGCAACACACAAAAAACATCTACTAATTCCAGGAGGTGGAGGGAATTTGGGTGGAAATGTCTAATTAGATTCTTTATTACTCCTCACATCACTAACACATTTCAGTGTTGGAGACAGTGTGCTCACTCAATAGCCAATCACTCTCACATCTTCCTGATCTTAATTTTGGGACAATTTATTTAGGTTTACGGACGATATCATGGCTTGTGACATCCCCAAGGACCCCAGGATCTACCTGCAGGATCTGCTACCCAAGGACTTGTTCCCAAAAAAAAAGACAGATATTTTTTGCAAATTATTCTCATTGCTACTAAGAAGGCACTAACCGATTGGAACAGGTTCAAGGGATTGTGGCGGAGGTGCACTCAATGGAGAGACTGACCTTCTTTCTGTGACAACAGGGTTATTTTTATTTTTAACGCTGGTCCAGGTGGTTTGAGTAACAACAGAGGCATGTTATCTGTCCTGCTTGATTTGATCAAGTTTTGTGTGTTTCTTGACATGTTGTTGTGATCAGTGCCCCTCCTTTACCCTTCTTTTTTCTGTTTTGTTTTTGTTCACGCTTCTATTTCCTTTGTATTGTTGTGTTCAAAATTCCAAAATAAAAAAAAATATGGCTTTATTTTGTTTGTGTATTCCTTACAAAGATTTGCTCAGGGGGGATTCGGGGGATTTATTTCATTTAAAAATCCCTCTGAACAAACGTTTTGAATATTGTACAAAATTGGAAAGTTTGATGGCTGTAGATGCTACTAAAATGTTGTTTCAAGAGTGTAAGATAAATGCCTTTTGAGAAAGTGGCCTTTGAAGTTACCATTGTCTGTGTAAATCTATGGCAATAATGAAACACCTTATTGTAAATGTATTTGTTTCCAGGTGAAAATCTGTAAGAAACTGGCCCAAAATCTGACAAATGTTAATCTGTAGTATCATTATTCAAATCAGTTCTCATCAGTAAACCAATCCTGACCTAATGTGTATATTTTACAGTATATGTTAGTTGTTTAAGCCTTCATAATGAACAGCATACTAGGGCTCTTATGGAGAAGCCTTGTCCACATTTCAGTCAATGTAGTGCTTGTTAGGCAACCAAGAACCGAGCTGGTGAAGGTACATGGTGCTGGGTGGTGAATTATGTATGGTATAGGAGAAAAAAAACAGTGCATTCAGTACCAACTTTATTGTCTGGGAAATATTGTTGTATCAGATTGACAGGTGACAGTGTGAGGAGATGGTGGGTATAGTGGGTCGTATTGCCTCAACTGTGATGATAAAATATACAGTAAACATTTCTTATTCTGGGACTAGAAATGAAAGTTTTGGAGGTAAAGTTGGAGAGGACAGACTGAGACGGTTTGGATATGTACAGAATAAGGTTTGGGGATATATTTGCAGAAGGATACTGAGGTTAGAGTTATCAGACTGGAGTCCTGGAGCAGTGTTTCCCAACCATGGGGTACGGGACTCCCTGGGGACACTCTATCACTTTGCAGGGGCGGGAGAGAAAAAATAGGAAACAGAACAGTATTTGAATATTATTTTCAATGCTCTTTTGTGATATTTTGCTTTGAATTTTCATTTTGCTACGAGTTTCAGTGAATATCTTTGAAAGCCTTCTTACATTTTCTTTCATCTGTTGGTTTGTTTGTCTATGTGAGAGACAAAAACAGCCTGAACGGCATTGTTAATGTGTGTTTAAATTATTGGTGTTAGACAGAGAGAGATCTGGCCTCACTTTGGGAGAGCCTGGTCATTAAGAACGCTGGTCAGATCATAGACCTGGATCAGAGGCACATTATCTTTATGTTCACCTGCCTATGACCAAAACTAATCTCTACTCTAAATAATTTCTGCCATTAGATTTTTTTATTCCTAATTAATGGCTTGTGTTTTAATCGTGTGAACTCTTGTAGCATATACTTGTTTGTTCTGTCTCTGTATGTCTTGCTGCTGCAAAGAATTAATTGGTTGGTTAAATGGTTGGCGGTTAAAGGATTAACCCTTTAACCGCCAACTTTTTTTAGCCATACAGAACAACAGATAAATGTTTTATCAGTTCCTCTCACATCTCCAAGTTAGACCTAAACATTCACCCACTTTATTTCTGATATCCATTGTTATTTTCTTAAAATAATGTGTTGTTTGTTCAGATCGCTCTTGACCTAATGGCAGGCGCCAAAGTAATGCAAAAGTTGCCAAATGTGTGCATTTTGGCAACTTTGGCGGTTAAAGGGTTAATACTCTTCTGAATCTAAATCTGAAATTAATCGATTGAAATAGGGGGTGTTCAAAGTGTCATACTGTAGAAAGTCCAAGCTGTCCAGATCACATTGCACCAGTCCCTTATGGCTCCTCCCGCAGGTGGTGGGTCCACAGGACAGCCTTCACCTCTGGGTGACGTAACCCGCCTTCATAGTCTCTCATCATAAGGGGCTTCTGAACCACTCTTGGTTTGACCCGTCACCCAGGACCTGTTTGCCATGGGAGACCATACCAGGAGCATAATGCCCCAGACAACAGAGCTCCAATAGGTTCATTCAGGTGCTCAAACCCCTCCACGATAAGGTCTGCAACTTTTGACATTGAAAAACCTCTGACATCAAAAGAGCCGGCATGTTTTGAAGTGAAAGACACTCTCCAAGAGTAATTTTATCCACAAACAACGATTCACACACACAAATTTGTGGTTACATCCTCTTCTCTCCCATCCTCTTCAACTCTTCAGTAGTTTTGATTGTTTTAGAAGGAAATACATGGAAGATCCCATGGAAGTTCCCAACAAATTATTTGTCGCTGCCTTCATTCTGGCTCAGATTTGGCCTAAGACTCTAGCAGCTTTTGTAAATACACTTCATAGGTTTCATCAAATATCAAAAGAGCTGCACCAGAGGCTATACGTTGAGATAGTGGTCATCAACCCCTGGCCTAGGAGAACATTTTTGGGTGTAGTGGGGAAAAAGTGGAACTGGAGTCTCAATATTTAAAATCTATTAATATTGATATTAATATTCAAAACGCTGTGACATCTTCTGACACCACATTAGCTATTTACTATTTTTGGATTTAATTAGTATAATAAACCATCCTAACAAGCTCCAATCCACAACGTTGATCTAAGTAAACAAATTAGTACAATGGTTCCCCAGCAGCTTTTGTTTTGCAGCTTGTTTTCAACTAAAAGATAAAAAACGGGGGTTAGCGGTTCACAGTGTCGCTTTGTGTCAAAGGTGTGCAGTACATGAGCTCTAAGAAGAACCAAAATATGCAAAATAGATGAATTAAAGAATAAATAAGAATCAAAGAGACGGGATGTGGAGTAAATGACTGCACATCAATGCAGCGCCGACTTTATTCTCAAACACATTATTATTAGAGTCTAAAAATAAGAAAATCTTCATGGTTGTTGTTGTTAAGAGTCCTTTCATCTGCCTCAAAAACACAATAATACAAAGAGATACAGAGCCAGAGAGCTAGACGCCTCTCATCATCATCATCATGGTTAACACTAAAAACAAAAAAACGTGATTAAAAACATTAAAATTACAGCCAACCCAGCAACAGTTATAGTTTCTTAAATAGTCCTCTTTGCACAGAAGAGAGAAGGAAGATGACAGGAGCAGCCCATGCATTCAATCTCTCATTAACACTTCACACACTCGCGCTCGTTTGGATCCGAATCAATATCGACATATGCCAGGAGGAGGAGCTGTCATAGTACAAAGCTTGTTTTTTTTTTCCCCTCTTCCCCAACAAAGAAAATAGTTTGACATTTTATTGTTTCAAGGACTAAAATACAGCGGGTTTCTGAGCGGTGCGAGCCGTTTAAAGCGAGAGATTATTCACAGTCGGTGCCTGGTTAAAAGGAGAAACAGCTTGAGGTGCTGTTCGACCACTTGAGCGATGAGACGCTCAGCCAAAACATTACGACGCGTCAACGAAACGGTTTGTACGAGCCGGAGGAATTGCTAATCAAAAAAGCTAGTTAAGGGATGCTGAATGATAAAATATACCGTCTGTGTAGGTTCTCAGTCGTACAGGAGTTGTCCATCGTAGGCCAAGATTCTTCAGTCTTCATCTGTACCCTGTAGTTGAAGTGTAGGACGTTTCGATCTTAGTCCAAAGATCGCCCATGAACGTGTTCAAGTCTTTATTCGCTGATGACGATCTTTGGACTAAGATTGAAAAGTCCGTCACTTCAACTACAGAGTACAGATGAAGACTGAAGAATCTTGGCCTACGATGGCATTCAGTTCTTGCGTTGTTCAGAATTTCATGTTTGAATCTGTTTTCATATGATAAAACAAAAATTGCAATCCCAAAGAATAATAGATATTTTGGCAAAAGTACTTGAATAACGACTAAAAATCCAGCAACAACGGATCTGCATGTCTATTCTTTGTGGTGCCAATTTGGAGAAAGTGCACAAATTGCCTTCGGGTAGGGCATCTGAGCTAAAATTGCCAAGGAAATAATTGCAGAGCAGCGCAGGCAGGTGTTTTGCATTGGTGAACCCCGAGGGGAAAAGCCATAAAGCTACCAATGCATCCAAGGGTCTCACTGTGATAAAAAAATGAGTACCGTCGCTTTGGCAATTACCAATTCGGCCAAAAGTCCGACAAATGGCTTAAAAAATGGAACAAAAATAATGTGACTGAAAGACAATTTTAGACAATTTATTCCAATATAATCCCTTTCTACGTTGTCATAATGTTTTGGCTGTGATGTATCACTGAAATCAAGTCCAACAAAGCGATGCTAATCCCTCCTCAACATGACGATACGCTCTTTGCCTCATTATGGCAGCAAAAATTATATTCATATATTTAAAGAAACTGTCATTTTTAAAACTATGGCTGTAAAAGACTTCAGCAACGAAATTCCAACAATTAACCCACTGGCCTCGATCGACAGTTAAAACATTTATCATACAACATTTTACAAGTGCTCTCGGGAGCGTTTTGGGACAGATGGCGACCACTACCATCTCTACATAAAGAGCATTTGAAGGGCAGACGGGGAGTCCATAAACAAGGTAATATCTGGGGAGGGGGGGCTGAATATTTACAATTAGTTTCAGTTTTTCCTCGTTGGAGAACACACCTCGAAATGTATGTGGACAGAAGAGGGAGGTGTTAAAACATGCAGGAAGTGGTGGAAAACGGGTGCCGTCTTGACGATAGTGATTACATGTAAAGATCGGGTCTGGTTCAAAATTTAAATTGGACATACCATGCAAAATCGACTTCTGTTGCGCCTTTGCCAAGCTACAACATCATGCTCCCTCATCAACAACACAGACTGGAGTAGAGTTTTGCTTCACACGTCATTTTGTTTTGGTTGTTTCTTCTTAAAATACAGAAAAGAACCTGGATTTCCAGGATTCTGCATTTTCGAAACCCCTAAACCATCATGGGACTCGTTCTGAGCCATTCTGCACTTGTATCTCGGCTTGTATCTTGCTTTTACAGTGGTGGATTACCTCAGTTTGCCAGCAGGGGGCACTTCAATGGTATTTGAAAATCCCAGTCCTTACTCATCAAGTGTCTTCCCAAAAATGTCAATGCGAGGTGCCCAAAAGCAGGATTACAGGGATTACAGAGACACAATTATGCATGATATGTCCACTTTAACACCTTTCAACGATTACATTTGGAAGTGAAGATGAAATGCTAAAACTATTTCATTGTAAATAGTCATGTAAGTCCAGATATTGGTCCCAACGGAGATCCTCTGATTCTCTTGCCTAACCATCGCAATTTGTTTTCGGCCTTGTTCTTCCCGGATGGCACTACTACGTTCATGTATCAAAGAGCTGGTTTTCTTCCTGCACAAACTGTCTATATATATCATATCCATTTTACATCCCCCCAAGTTTAAAAATCAACAGGGCTTCTGCCGTCGCCATCTTTGCCCACGTTGAGATCTTGTTGGCAGGTGCTGTGTCCGGTGAGTCCGTTAGGGAGCTGGTCTGGGGTCAGTTCTGAGGCAGAGCTGGAGGTTTTCGTGGTGCGGCAGTAAAAAGGGCTTGGTTGAAGTTTGGCATCGCTCCGTTTGATGTGGGATTAACTCAGGAACAGAGGCTTGTCTCTCTGAAGACCCCTGCAGACGCGAGACATTAGAATAATATTAGAATGAGTAAACAGACCTCGCAGGAGGCAATCAACAGACATTACTTTCTGAATGTAGTTTTTAAAGCATGTTTTTGATTGTACTCAGTGGTCATTTTGGCAACACATTTTAATTTAGTTTTAGTCTTTAATTTTCAAGCCAAGATTCAGTCTAACAATACATTTCAGACCCTGAAAATTCCATGTAAATTTCGGCTAAATCTAATGTATTAAATCATGGAGCTTGTCCCACATGGACAAAGCACCAGACTAGTTTGTCCATATTTGAGGCTCTTTCTGTCATTGAATGTACAGTATATGTATATGCCAGAGTACCTATTCTGATTTCTTTCTAGTACATATTCTTTTCACACATTTTTATTTTTGTTTGTATACAATTTGATGATTATATTAGTTCTTCTTTTCATTTCTATTTTGTCTGTATTAGTCGATGAAAATATCTGGACATTTCAGTCATAGTTTTAGCCTCATTAAAGTGATGGAAGTCTGGAAGTCTAAATGTATTACCAATTTTATAAAATGTGGCCTGGCCATGCTATGCACTCTTTGTACATAAGGTTAGCTGCTTATTGTAAACAATACAGACACTGGTCAGCTCTGATGTTTTTCACAACTTTACATCCACAAGATGTATCTTCTTGAACTATTGACCTCCGTGCGTGCACAGGGGAAACATGCGTAGCTTTAAGACCAATCAGGAAAGGAGGGGGAGGGAGCTAGTGCTGTCCCTCTCTTTTTATGTATAACTTCCAGATTTTAACTCCATTTAATTTAATTTTAGTCTTATTTTAGTCAGCAAAAATATTACTTTGACTAAAATTATGCTGAAATATTTTAGTCGATGAAATTAACAGTGGTCAAGACATGTAATGGTAAAAGAGGACTTCTTTCTGATCTATGTTTTTATCTCAAATTTAATTTTAAAATGCTTTATCTTATTGTAATCTCTTCTTTAATGTATAGCACAAATCAATACAAAAACGACATAAACGACAAAAGACATAGCAGAACATAGTTCATACAATTACCCTTTTTTTTAATAACATTTTTACCCAGTTTTCTCTGGTTTTGACATTTTTTACGATGTGTATTTTTTTCACTTCCTTATTGGACATGGGCACAGGAAGTGACACACGAAGAGGTAAACAATCCAACTGTTGCCGTGCCAACCATATTGCACCAATGTGAAATGAGTGCATCAGAATCCTATGGAACATTTCCCCCCAAACTTGGATTATGAAACCTGTCATATGCACTTCAAGTTGATGTAGTTGGGAGTTTACGACTGAAAATATTGATAGTCCGACCTGTGAGTTGCATAATGATTTGGCTTTTCTGTCATATGCTCTTTTTGATGTAGTTTATCCAGGTTTTGGGCTGGCACAGGGCTCACTGTTCAACTGTAGCTAGATATAATACATATTGCTTCCACTTAACAGTATCCAGATAAAGCATTGCCCGCAGCTTTGATCTTTGTCATATATTTCCAAGCGAGAATCTAAATAAAACATTAGTAAAACCCAAATGTGCACCTTTCAATCTTTAACTCTATGCCTCAACATTATTGCAGCGCGTATCTCCTAACAGGCTCCTGACTTATAGCCGTGCCCCACTCGCCCCCACGGATCAATATCTCTCTCATTTCTGAAAGTCTAACCTCATCCAGACTCCATTACCTACCCGTTGCCATGGTAATCGCTGGCCCAGTCGAGGGACGGGTGGTGGCCGGGCGTGTGCCGTCCGAGCTGGTGGTAGTCCACTGATGATGACATCACAGGTGCGCCGCTGAGCATCCCCCCTCCCAGAGACTGGTACTCGGACTGGAGGGACGGAGGGTAGCCCTGAGGAAGACAATTAAAACGTTGTTATGTTGAAGCTAAATGTACATGCTTTTGTATACAATGTAAACCCCAAAATGGTTCTCCCCGAATTTAGTCCCATGTTGGTTTTGATACTGGTATCCGATAATGAACCAATACTTTTACCAACATAATTTGAGTGAATATAGACATGCTGTATGTCATTTGAAAGCTCTTAGCCTGCAGTATTCAGTCATGTAATTCGTTTTTCACTCTGTAATAGTACTATTGATCGGCGTGCAAAATACTGTAATTAGCAGCAGTTGCTAATGCTTCAACCAGTCAAGGCTGATGGGACAGAAGCTTTGAGTGAGTCAAACCTAAAGGAGTGAAATAGGCTAATATTGGCCACTAGTGTTTGCATTTTAGTTTGAGAAATACTGTTACAGAATCACGGATATAACATATTTAAAATGCATTAATGATCAGATCACTGTGTGTTGGAAATTGGCTATTTAATGTAACAAGGACCAGTCACTTTTTCACACTTTCAGTATTGGTATTGGAAGCAAAAAAGCTGGATCGGTGCATCATTGAAATCATCTTGGGACGCCCAGCTTGCAAGAACTGGAATCGAATTGTGCTCCAGCTAACAGTTTAAATTCTACTTCTCCCTCTTACTGTCTTACTGGTTAAAAACACAGTGAAATCATGTGCAGTAGCTTTAATTACAAATCTAAGAACCAATAAAAATATGGATAAAAACAGATGAGGTGAAGATACAGATTGTTTTTGCATAACAGTTTTAAAGTTTAAAGCATAGGTTTCGTTCACTTTCTAGAATTTGATGACGTCCTCATCTCTGGAGCGCAGCGGCTAATGTGACTCTATGGGAGAGGAATAGTTTTTGAATGAAATCTCCAAAAAGAAAATTGACAAATGTTGAACCTTATCATTATTTGGTAGTATTCGGATTCACAAATCTGCCATATTATTGTTTTGGCTGAAAGTCCTTTTTATTGGCCAATGTCACGCACATGTTTTTGAATATTGTCACCACTTTTGGACACCTTTATGAGAAAATAATTAGACTATAGTTTATACGTACATATTAACCATAAACCAAATCAAAAAATCATCATTGTGCCAGGTGCTACCAGCATAGAATTCTGACCTGCTCACTCCTTCAATTTGAAAACTACAGACCCAAAGTTTGCCGTAGACTCCAATATGAACAAGCATGACTATTAGTGTCCTAACCATCTCCCTTCAGTATTACACAGTCCCAGGTGTTTGAATCATTACATAATACGACATTATAGTGCAATTAAAAGTATTTAATAGAGGATCCAGATGCGCGTTCCGTTTTACCAGCGCCGTTGGTAATTACGCCGAGGAGATGTTATTATTATTATTACTACCCCAATGCTGTGTATGGATATATGCCGCGGCGGGGGGAGTGGGTGCGTGTGGGTTTGTGAAAGGGAAGTTAATCTGAGTGTCGCTGCTGAAAGAGGAGAAAGGCCCGGGACAGCAGGTGGTTGGGTGCTCCCTCCCTCCTCCTCTACCTCACCTATTCATCCATTGTTGGGCAAATTCTTCTCCTTCACTATTTCACAAAGACAGCATCTGCCTCTTTTGTCTCCCCCCTCTCCCCCCTCTCTCTCTCCCCCCCCCCCCTCCCCTCCCCCCCCCCCCCCCCCCCACAAAAAAAAAAAAAAA
>OMNZ01029299.1:15715-33274 GCA_900303255.1 Lesueurigobius sanzi | reverse complement strand
TGATTGAATCATCCACGTCTTTGTTTGTGGTCAAAGGTCAGCTGTCCATATCCACATCAACATTGACAAGGACTGTACAGTACATGGCCTTGTCCTATTAGTAAATGTGTTAGATACAAAACTATAGCATTAGGTTTGAAAGTGATCATCTTGATGACCTATAGCACACTGTAATGGCCTCTTTATGGAGAAAGTGTTCTGATCTGTAAATATTAATTAAATACTTTCATGAATGCTAAATATTAAAACTTACAATTGAGTTGATTGATACTGAATCAAAGGTTATTTTAGAGAGAATTAGATCAGAAATAACACAGGCTTTTTGTGATTATTAAAAGCAGCCAGAATGTCAGTTTCTTTTGTGTTGGGTTTTGTTTCCTTCGGGGCTTTTGCCTGGGCTTTTTGCGGTTGTAGTAGTAGATGGCGGGGGCGGAGCATGTGATAAATGCGCACATTGCGCAGCGAACAGAGAAGCGTTGAATGAAGCGTCTCCTTCCGCTGTTCAATGTGCAGCGAGCAGCCTGATATCGCTGGGAGGGTAAGTCTCTTTTATCTACGCCACAATAACACAATTCGTGTTTTATTTCAAATTTCCGAACCATATTAAGCCCACAGTCACGTAAAGACGAGCAGAGGCGTGTGTTTTGTGCTTTAACGCGTACGTGGCCCGTAGTGTCCTCATCGCGAGCGGAGCAGCTACTACTCCTTTGTGTCCTCCATTGCTCCAGTCTGTGACATTAGCGCGACACGAGTTCACCGGCTAAAGGCTCACAGGCCTCTGTATTTAACACAGACCGTATGTGTTACCGCACAGGCATGTCCATATGAAGCTATTCACATTTAACATGATGGTCTCATAGATGAGTCTCAGCATCACACTTGATGCTGCGTGTTTGGCTATGGCACCCATAAGCACATCCAGAGCCCGTGTGCATGATGTAATTAACATTGTTTAACATTACTATGATCCTAACGTGTGTGTTCTCCGTTAGAAAATGTCTTGTGGGCTGTGGAAAGAGACCCTGGCTCTGGCAGAGGACTACCTGTGCCTGTGCTGCAGCCCCCAGGCAGTCCCTCCCAGCGGGTCAGCTGCTGCCATGAGGCGTCTGGGCCAAGACATGGAGGCCCAGCACAAGGCACGCTTCCACACTCTGAGCCAGACCTTCCTGAAGCAGTGCGGGCCGGATCCCTGCTCCAGTCTCAGGAAGGTCATGGAGGAGCTGGTGGGAGATGGACACTTGAATTGGGGAAGGGTTGTGTCCCTTTTCACCTTTGCTGGGGTGCTGGCCAGACAGATGCAAGAGCAGACCATCAGGTCAGGGCAGGACCCTGGAAAAGTGCCCGCAGACTGCAGGCGGCTGGCAGAAACCATAGCTGATTACCTGGGAGAGGAGAAGAGAGACTGGCTGCTGGACAATGGAGGCTGGGTAGGTCAATTAAAGATTGTATCTGATGCAACAATTGGTTATAACATAACCAGTATACCTTATAATGCTGGTTATAATATAACCAGCATTATAATATACTTCAGTAATCACACACTGCTTCTGTACTTTGCCTGTAGAGAAATGTGACGTTGAATTCCAGTGACTAAAATGACCAGAAATCAACTTTTATGTTCTGAAAATTCTGAAACTACTGCCAGCATTTTTGCTTGGGAGACTGTGAGTCAGAAAGACACTGTCAGCTTTACTGGAAGAGCCTAAGTTAGCCTTGTTCGTTATGACTACTTTGTGCAGACTGAGAACCCGAGTGTCTGCCTAAAATCATTGTGGCTTCTCTTGAATGTCTGCTTTTGTGAATGGGCTGGCCCCCTCCTACACAGCCACATAAACATACAAACACACACCCTCCTTTCTTCAGCTGGCAGCTGCTTTCAACAGACACGCAGCAGCACAGCCAGATGGACCTTCTGTAACGGCCTTATTGCTCCGTGCCAAACCGAAAGTTAAACACCTGGAGCGGGGAGCAGGTGTTCCCGATGATTCACAGGGGCTACATGTTGTTAATACTGTATATTTCTTTGTGCAGGGAGGCTTCTGCGAGTTCTCCTGCCTCTCCAGAAAGGTGGACCAGGACTCCTCCATGAAGACCGCTCTGTTCGCTGCTGCTGGAGTGGGTCTCGCTGGCCTCACCTTCCTCTTGGTGCGCTAGCTGCTTTGGAACCCGCTCACCCCAAACTCTTTTGATGTTCTCATTCGATTTTTGGCGCGGTGGTCCCGAAGTTCAGCACCACCACGATGACGATGCTGGGAGACTTGCTATACTGTTGTGATTTCGTGTCAACAGCTGAATGTTTGCACACCTCATTGCATACTGACTTGAGTCCATTGCTCCTAAAGATTGTAAAAGAAAAAAAAAAACCTGAAATGATGCCTTCAGTAGTGCAGGAGCGAGTGATGTGAGCATATCGTTGGTTAGGTTCGGCAGCATATATTTTCATTTCCGCAGCTAAAGAGAACATTTAGGTTAATTTTAGATCTTGAATTGGACGGCTGCCTTTTATTTCATGTTATTATTACCCAATTTGTCTGTGCATTAGTCATCTGAGTGTACAATGTATAAATTAATATATTATATTTATATGAACTGAAACGATAAGCAGTGGCCATTATCTATGTATTTTTGTTTACCCTACATTTATGTGAAAGCTTTGTTTTGTTTTATGGACAGTTGATCTGAGCTATGTGCAGCATTAATGGCTGTCCAACGGTGCTGCAGAACGCCTTGTCTGCTAGATGTTGAATTACCAAAATGGGGACCAATTTGTATCTATGCCTGTTGTTTTAGAACAAAAGTGCTGCGGTGGCATTTTCTCCACAAAACTCTTGCATATTTTTACATTTTTGCTGTATTTATTTGTCTCAAGTTTTGTAATAAAACGATACAATCGACAAAAGGAGGAGCCTGTCGTCGCCAAAGCTTTGCACCTGATTTTGTTTTTATCACACATAAGGAAAGGGGCAGTGAGCAAATTAATTATATTATGTTGATAGTGGTGGTCCAAACACATGACTCACATTCCTCAAGTCCCATTTCTTCACAGAGATGAGCTTAAGTGCATTTCACAGCAGTGTTAATTTCATCAAATATTTTTAAGACAAACTAAATTAAAGTTTGTGTGGGTTCTCGGCCGTACAGGAGTTGTCAATCGTAGGCAAAGATTCTTCATCTGTACTCTGTAGTTGAAGTGTAGGACGTTTCGATCTTAGTCCAAAGATCTTCCTCAGCGAATAAAGACTTAAACACGTTCGTGGGTCTCTTAAGAGTAAACCAGAAGGAGGAGTTAACCTCTAAATCCCTCCTCTCTTGGTACTAAAGGTAGGTCTAAACCAGGACCAACCCAGATCTAAACTAGGACCAAACCAGATGTAAACCAGGTCTAAACTAAGTCTAAACCGGGACTAAACCAGTTCATCGTAGAGGGGTCACTTTGAAAATAAAATACTTTTAAAACTATTTCAAAATGCATCTGTGTAGGTTCTCAGTCATACAGGAGTTGTCCATCGTAGACAAAGATTCTTCATCTGTACTCTGTAGTTGCAGTGGTATAGAGAGGTAACGAGCCCTATTAAGTATGAATAGGCTAAGATGTTTTCCTATCTTTAGTACCAAGAGAGGAGGGACTTAGGTTACCTCCTCCTTCTGATTTACTCTTAAGAGACCCATGACGCGTTTAAGTCTTTATTCGCTGATGACGATCTTTGGTCCTACACTGCAACTACAGAGTACAGATGAAGACTGAAGAATTTGTGCTTACGATAAATTAAAGTTAGTTCATGAGAAAACTCTCTAAAATCTCCCAGATATTATTGTCAACTAAAAAAAAAGACTAAATAAAAATAAAGGGACTAAAATGACTATCTATCTACTATAAAATATCTAAAAATCACTAAATTTATGTGGAATTTTTGAAATTAGACTAAAACTAACAACATTTTTTAAACTGAAATGTAATTCCATTTTCGTCAAAAGACTAAGACTAAATTAAAATTTGCTGTCAAAATGAACAGTTTCACAACTTGCGAGGTCACTTTTTGGGGCCACTGTCACAGAAATGCTAGAAAAGTAGCCAGTAAACTCGAATGACAAAAAATATATTTAGAGGCACAGTATTATTTCCACAAATGTCTAAGTTTAAAAGCTTCTAAAGGATTTCATTCCAGTAGGAAAATATGGCTTTTAAGTTAGGGTGACCAGATTTTCCAAATTATAAACTGGGACACAAATTTGAAATCTTTAAAATATTTTTCCCATGCTGATGTTAAAGGTCCTGTCACGTTAAAATGTGATATTTATAGTCATGGAATGAATTGTAGGAGTAGATATTTGTGAAAGCTTTTTTCACTCAAGAACTAGCAGCAAAATGTTTGTTGGTGTTATTACTACAAAATTGACAAAAAAAAAAAAATCAGTTATAGGACCTTTAATGTCTAATGTTCATGACATTTATTTTAGGGTGACCAGACGTTACTCTCTCTTCTTATTGGTTTATAACCCTAAACCTAACCCCTAAGCCATGAACACGCACAGCAAAAACAGGTCTGGCGGGGGAACACAGGACACGGGGAACATAGGGCCCGCGACCAAGCAGTTTTTCCATTCAGCGTGGGAAAAACAGTCAATGAATGGCTCTCTGGTTGACCATGCAACTAAATCCCAAATAGTGTCCCAGTTTTTTAGTCAGAAATTCTGGTCATCCTAATTTATTTGTTCGTAATTGGCATGTACATGGTCCGAAGACATTGATTTTTAAGCTAAATGTGTTGCTTTGGGATCAAAATTGGCCAAAAACTGGGACTCCTGGAACAGAGCTGGCGTGAAACTCTGACAAAAGCATAATTTTGGAGAAAGTCATGGGGACATGGGACAAAGGCCTTAAAACTGGGACTGCCCCGGATAAACTGGGACATCTGGTCACACTATTTTAAGCATGACGCGTGACATACTCTGATTTCAGACTAGTGGGAATTTTCTTTCTCATTTTGTTATGAACTATCAACATTTGACAAATTCACAGTGAATATGAGACGTATAAAATGGAATTTAAGGTCATTTTGCTGTAAAAGGAGAACTTGCACACTGGTACAGGCATTTGGCATCAGCTGTATGCAAACCACACTATTGTTACACTTCCTCATGTCTCTTGGAAAGTACCCAAGGAAATGTTAGTAAAACTGGTTACAATGGACTGAATTATTGGCTAAAGTCGTGTCCAAAGAAACCTCCAAAAACACTGTTTTACATGTTTTATTTTATATACCAAGTACAAAACATATACAGTAATACCCTTATTTAATTCCCCTGAATAAAATATTTCATTTGTTCAGCACATGCCAGATATCAGTATCTATAAGATACAGTAGATTGTGATGTATCAACAATTGATGACAAAGATAGATAGCAATAGTACCTTGTAACAATAAAAACTTTCTGAAAGATTTTGAACACTTTAAAATACAATAAAATAACATACATCACTCTGTAAAAGTTGCATTGCAATCTGCCCAAAATGTATGTTCTTGAAATTCCTGTATATTTCAATATTATTTGACAAGTCAAAAATACAGTTATAAAAACAGTGTTGATCTGCAGCAGTGTCCAGGCGCTGTCCTTAAGCAGCTAGAGCAGATCACTTTGATATATACTTTTAAACAAGGCAACCAAAATATAGAATAAATAATATACCTTTACAATAACAATGTACCTGTCCATATCAATATGCGCTTCATATAGACTCAAACGTATACAAAAGGTTTAAAATAGCTTCCAATTCATGTATTAAAAATAAAGATCAGTTTAGTGTGAGAGCACAGCATGGTGGCGGGACAAAGACGTTACAGCTGCATGCTCTGGGTTCCACAGAAACAGCAGTCCTTTCAGTCAGGAGGAAAGACTTGCTCCGTGGCTTTAACATCGAGATAAAACAATATAGGCAAGTGAAGGCTTTCAGCTAAAGCATAAGCCTCATGGACTGGCGGAACTCTTTGACTCCATCGCCTGGATTAGAGGGGTCATCGTGGGGGAACGACACCTTGTCCGGGGTGTACTCGTTCCTCTTTAGGTCTGAGAAGGGGCCAATGTTAGTTCATTTCTTTATTATGACGGTCTTAAAGATGTTTGGGAAAGGAATAAAACTTACCAGGAAGTTTGAGTTTCCGGCAGCAGGAATTGCAATGGTGCTTTGCACGGAAATTTCTGATGGCATCGTCCCCCAGGTTGGCCGGACCAAAAATCATATCATAGGACCTAGAGCAGGCAAAAATAAGGCTAGAGGTGAGCGCTACTGATCTTCAATGTGAAAAGGAGCAGTTTTTTCTTTTTAAACTCGCATCTCTTCATCAGCCTCTGCTCTACTCATACATGTACACACTACATTTCTCATTTTATTTGCATTTTAGGACAATTTTAGTGATAGAAACCCCCCCTCTCATTGAATCTCAAAAAATATAAAAATGACATATTTTCAAAATTAAAAGGCTCAAGTGGAATATTTGAGCTAATTTTAATAAAGCCTTCTATCTGTCAATAATGTATGAGGTTTTTTGTTGCATTATTGTGTTCTGCACAGGAGAGGTTTATTCAAAAAAAGTCACTCTGACCCCGAATTTATACCAGAGGAGCTACAGCACGTAAGCCCAGCTAAGCAACTGATAACTTTCTATTTTAAGCAGTCGGGCAATCTGCACTAGCTGTGTTTACACTGGACGCCCGTATGGACGTTACGTGTCGCCAGAATTAGAATCAAGTTCTCATTTTGGAAGCGTAACCCAATGCATTTTGATCGGGGAATATACGGGGAACTTATGCACTGTGTAAACATAACATTCTGGGTCTTTATGGAGACAGTTTGAATGACAGAGACATGTCATTCCTGGTGACAGGAGAATGAGCAACATGTGGACTTTGAGACACACCCTCCAAAATGAACCAAAAATAAATCCAAAACACATTTACCTCGATGCCAACACTACAAGACTACTTTCATTTATATTTCAACACATGTAATACATATAATCTTCCAATCAATCCAATCCGAATGGAAATGTACATTATGCAAGGTCTGCATGGGAGACGCTGCTACCAAAAGGTTACTGAGCAAAATGATGATCTAATAATAATATCTAATATATTATTTCCTTTCAGAAGCTCAGGTTGAATGGATAGTGACAGATTTAGCCTCATGTGACTGGATTAGACCGGATCAGCACGGAGGTGTTTATAATGGAAGTCAATGGGCCCCTTTAGCAAAAGCCTCTCCCATTCAAAACTCAATAATGCACCAAAAACATTTTTATTATAAATTATTGACATATAGAAGACTTTTAGAAAATATGTCATTGAGTTTCAATGAGAGGGGGTTTCTATCACTAAAATTGCTCTCAAATGCAAATAAAATACAATATTTATATGAAGTTTGTACATGTCGGTGTAAGGTGTAGGACAGAGGCTGGTGACGATATTTGAGTTTTGAAAAGTAGAAAAAAAATCTATGGGGATTTTATGGCTATTATTATACGGGGACCCAAAATGGTCCCGAGTGGACTTAGAGTGGCTTTTTTTAATAAACCTCTGCCATTCCAAACATAATAATGCAGCCGAATGTTTTTTTTTTTGACATATAGAAGGATAAAAAATTAGCAATTCCACTTATAATTTTGAAAAAAAAAATCAATTTTCTATTTTTTGAAATTCAATGAGAGCACTAAAATAGCCCTAATATGTTAGGAAAATATAATATTTGTATAAAGTTACATGCATATGTAGGGTGAGGCTGAGGAAGAAATGAGTGTTGAAAGTAGAAAAAAATATTAATGCATGTGGATTTCATGGCTCTTTTAGTTCGGTGACGTGCTCTAAAACCGAGCACGTCAGGCTAAAAGCAGAGGTGGGATTTCAAAATTTGACTGGATTCATGACGCCTTAGACAAATGCATGTGACTAGCTCAAACACATGCAGAAATATTTAGTTTTGGGGAAAAAAAAAAAAGTCCCTCAAACGGACCCAAAATGGTCCCGAGGGGAACGGAGAGTTAAACTAAAAAATGAAAGCTAATTATTAAAACATAAGTGCACTCACCCTTTCTCACCACTCTTGATAACCGATGGATCAGTCAGAATCTCCCCAACCCCTACAGCAGACATGCAGACCAGAGACAGGAGGTATGTTACATATTATAAGCTCCTTTCTGTGTTTATTTCTGTCACAGCAGTCAGAGGCTCACCCTGCAGGTCAAGCACCAGCAGCTCTCCGCGAGTGTACTCGTACGTCCAGTGGCTGAAGGCCAGCATAGTCTCCTCCAAAAGGTTGGTGGGGACAGTCTCCTCTCCGTTGTTGTTGTTAAACTTTCTGAACTCCCCAGTGATGCATTCTTCTATGGCAAACCACTGACCAGCAGAATGGCAGTACAGTAGGAACACTTCCAGAAACCTGTACATTTGGTATAAAAGCCGACATTATCAACGAAGTCCCCCACAAAAACTCAGTGATGTGACTTCTGATGTGGTGTAAACCTAGTGATGGGCAAATGAAACCGGAGCTCCCGGGCTTGTATCGCTCTTCCTGAAGCAAATTGTTTCGAAGCACTGCACCGGAGCGTCTACACTACAGCTGGTCACATGACTCAAGTTATGGTGTCTCCAAAAGTGCTTCATTCTGCGAGCCGTGGTTCACTGTGTCAAAGCCTTTCATTGGCTCAGAGTGTATCAGTGTGTTGTCTTGGTTTGACAGGTTTGAGCCTCCACGCTCAGTGCTTCCGTCGCATTCATGACAAAGTGCAATGACAACGTTTGTCCACAAGATGTCAGTGTTCATACAGATGAAGCAGCTTTGTAGCTTCGAGCTTTTAGAAACAATTTTCCATGCAAGCCTCGCACACACGGCTTCACTCGCCCATCACCAACGCCACATCAGAAGTATTAGAAGTATTAGACAAAGTACCTTGGCGAATAAGGAATAGTTTTAGGCCTGATTTGATTGAAGGCAAATGTGAGCTTCTGAGCAGCTCGTTGCTGTTGGATTTCCTATAAAGGACATACAGAAACACAACCACATGTGGATAGTAGTAAAAGTACAAATAAATAAATTACAGAATACCTCGATATGCTGCTACTATAGAGCAGTGGTCCCTACCCGGGGCGGACCGTTATTGGGGGCCCCTGGGATTGCAAGGGGTCCAGAGCTTTGGCTACACAAGGGGTTATGTTATATGTTATACATGTTGTTATCATTTTATTTGCTCCAATATCATCTGTTCTGACCTAACTAAGCAAGGGCTGCATGTACACTCCATATTATGATTACTTGTTTGAAATAAATGCCAATTAACTTTATGTTTTGATGCATTTGGGGGTCTGTGATTTTGGCCTGTTCCAGCTAAAGCGATGGAGGGGACCACTGCTGTAAAGCACATGCAGAAAGCATTTACCCTGAGACAAAGATGCAGCACAGTTTCCTCCTTGTAGATGCTCTGCCAGGTCTGGACCACCTCTGGAAGGAAGGACTTGACGATGTACAGGTGGCCCGGCTTGAGGATGTCATACTCGGACCATGTGCACAGGACCTTGAGAGCGCGGCGCAGGCCACCGCCCATCTCCTCTTTACGCAGGAACTCTATCTTGGCACTCAGCCCACGCTGGGCCCAGGAAGACATGCTGTTGTTGATGGTGTTCGGAGAGCTTTCCTCCAGGCGGTACACAGTGACTGGCTCGCCTGGAAACACATTTCACACAATATACATTTTTAACAAACAAAACGGATAAATCAATGTATTTCTGGAATATTTCATGTTGATAAATGTATTTTTATACATCCCCATTATGATGATTTTTGCAACATGCATTTTTTTTTTTTTTAAGTAAAGAAACCGTGGTTCACACACTGGGAGTTTTCTTTGGTGTACTCGTGCAACAAGAAAACATAAAATATAGATAAAAATAAAGATAAATATTCTTTACTGCAGTGTTTCCCAACCTTCTTGAGCCAAGGACAGAAAATTTAGAAGGCTGGAAACCAAGCCATTGCTATCTTTTGGAAGTTAAAAATATCCCTGGCAAAACCACTGAGCCATTATGTATTTTATGACACCTTGGTTGGGCAACACTGCTCAAAATGCATGGACGTATGTGTATGTGTACGTATGTGTATGTTGATATGTATGTATGTATTTGTTTTAAGTTGTAACTGTCCTGTCATAATCATTTTTAATTAATAAAAAATTTTAGTGCACCATAATAGAATTATTTAAACAAATGAGCTGTAGTTGTGATTAGAAAAGTAGAATGTTTGATCATTATGAGAAAGCCCTTGCTTTTATTAAACAGGGTTTATACAGGTCAAATTGAATGCTTTTTAATGCCATTTTAATGCCCAAATACTACATTTTTAATACTACAAACGCCACAAATCAGAACATATTTAACATTAATTTCCATGTTCAATAGAAAATTTCATACAACGGGAAACTTTTGACCAGAAATACAGTATGATTTCTGCCAAAAACCTATTTTTTGTATTTTTGACAAACTTATGCTGTAAAATGAGTTGAGCAATGTCATTGTTTTCCAAAAACTTTTGATTTAATTCCAGTTTGAATTCTATTTAATGACATTTAAGGCCTTATTTTTGACACAATTCATTCAATGATGACTTTTAATGCTTTTTAATGCCCCGCAGAAACCATGTTAAAAGTGGAAGGATGCAGTCTTACCTTTGGGAGGCACTGGGGTGAAGGGAATGCTCTGGGACAGCCTCATTAGGTTGTTTCGCTCCACAGCTGACTCAACCAAAAGATGTCATCACATTTTTTATTAAAAAAACATTAAGACATTATGATATTGCGCATTTATTGCATGCTTCTCACCTGAATATTGGTAATTCTCAATGGGTTTAAATGGTGACCCAATAGCTGTAGAAAAACACCTTTGTTAATAATAGTAATTGTTAATATTGAGTGATATGTCATACAAAAACCCGCAAAGAGCTCAGATTAAGGAAAAGTGTAGTTCCAGCATAGTCCAGTAGATGCCTATTGTAAATTGGCATGTAGGTCATGTTGAGGCACAACTCTCCCAAAATGATTTGAAGATGGCATTTTCATTTGGTTTTGTTGATTTGTATTCACAGATCAATTTTGAAATTTGCGGTCCGATTAAATTATGATGCTGTTTGATTGGTCAGTGAGGGTTACTCACAGTCCTTTCTGGCTCCAAGGTGAGCGAGCCGTGGCGTGTACAGAGAAACTGCGGCTGGAACCACAGAAATAAAAAAGCACTGTGAACCAAAATGAAACCTGGCCTAAGCACAGATGAAATAATCCATGCCCGAATGAAAGGGATCGCATTCTCTTACAAAAATGAACGCAACTTTGATCATCTATAGAAGAACAATGCTGCTGCACAAAGAGAAACCAAACATCTCACCATTCAGAGTATCTTCTCCTGGGGCTCGTCTGACAAGGAAACAATAGGACTCAAATTAAACGATGCACACATCCATGACAATTCAATTATGATACCGACTAAACGTTCTGTAATATTCATCAGCCACTGGTCTCACTCGAGTTACATAATTAAACAATATTTAATTCATTTTCATGTTTTACAAAATGATACACACGACTGTGGAGTTCTAGCCACACACTGATGGCGTTTCAACGGTCCTTTGGTATTAGTTCCAAAAAGTTAATTAGGTCTTCCAGCGTCCCAGGTGTGTGAACCCCGGGGACAGTAAACCCGGGAAGAGGGGGCTTTTTTGCTTCCACACACCTGGGACGCTGTACTGAAGAAGTCGGACTGCAGATGTGGGAAAACAGCACTAAAGACTGTATATCAGCTGCCCAGACAGTAGTAACATCATGTGACCAACTCTGAGGAAGATTGCAGAAAGGACGCAATCAAAACTGCAGAAAAACCTAAACTGGTCTGATCAAAAAGAAAGCACGTCCTTTGGTATATCATTAATGTAAAGAGTGATACTCACAGACTACTGGCCTGGGCTGATTTCATCTGCACTTTTTCCTAGTGGGGGAATAAAAATGTACATTTTAGAATACATTTTTAGTCAGTCAAAGGAGCTAGATGTACGTACATACTGTATCTGTAGTGCAATGTCTGTATCATCATGTTAGACCATAGACTAACATAACACAAGTTTCTTTCATTTCAATTTGTGTCCAAACCTGGGTGTTTTATACAATGCTGAACTCACAAATAATGCAGTCCTAGGGTCCTCATGAATGAGAATGTCTTCAGCTGAAACTCGGCTCTTGTCCCTTTTTAATGCTACAGGGAACAAATAACACATTTTAGTCTTCCAAAAGGAACACTCAAATAAAACAATTTATTTGTAGATCGTGGCCTCACTTGAATCAGGATGGAGAAGACCAGTGTTTCTGACCAACTCAGTGAAACCAGCATAAGAGTTGACTGCTCTGATGTGACCATGGGGTTCAGGCTGCAAAAAGAGAGTACCAGGACTGCATTTTTGAATTGTCTAATGCATAATTAAGATGAAACAAACAAGAAGTTGAAACACACAGATTTACCTGTGGGTGAGTTTGTGCATCAGGGGTTTGTTGTGTGCTAGGGCCAGGCTTTGGTGAAGAGTGTTCAAGCCCCAAACTGTCTTTATGTCCTGAAATTAATGAAATTCATTCATTAATGACAATACAACGAACATTCCTCGATGTTTCTATTATTCATGGGTTATCCAATCATCCAGTTCCCAAACCGCCCATTTATTTTGTGTGATGATGCTGGAAGTATTCTTGAAAAAAGAAATGAAAAGAATCATGCTGTGTGCCTTAATGTCACACCTTCAGGTAAAAAGGAGACAGAAAAGATACGAGGACCAGAAAATCACGATCAGCAGATAGGCAGGCAACAGCACCCAGCAGACCCAGCTTAAACTCAAACCTCTTAAAGTATTTGGCACACTTGCAGTATTCCTGTTGTGGTTTAGCCAGTCTCTCCGGATTTGGCCAGCACAGACCAAGCGGGGAAGACTTAGTGTGGCCCACTCCTTGGATTTGAGTTTTCCTGATGCTACTTCGGGGACAACCCCCACTGATGCATTCAGGTGCGTTGGGCCCTCGTCGTTGCAGAATGCCAGGTTGACATAGCCTCTAGTTCCCCCTTCTCCCACCCCTTGTTCAAAGCACACTTTGTTTTGAGGCCTAGCAGTGTAAGCAGACAAGCGAATAGGCCGAGCAGAGCCTGAAGTCTTAGAGATAACAACAACAGTAGGACACACACTCTCACACTCATTCACAGCTTGTGTCGTTGAACAAGAGCCCTCCTCATTCTGACACTTACCCACAAACGCCCCAAACTCTACAGTTGTGCTCTCATGCTGTGTGGGTGTCTGGTCAAAACCAGCTGCAGCCATGTGAGGTTGGCTGGAGGGCGTGCTGCTGATGTGGAAGAGAGCCCCACCTGAGGGCACGTTGGGCAGGCTGGAGGGTGAGTCGGAAAAGACCGGCTCATGTGGACGGCTCAGATTACTTTGTGTGAGAGAGTGGCCTCGGAGGCGCAGCTCCGGAGGGGACAAGGCCACAGCACTTTGGACAAAGGCACTGGGGCCAGCGCTGCTTGAGGAGCCAGCCCCTGCAGCTAATGGCCCGAGCCCAAACAAGCCCCTCTTCTCTGGACTCAGACTAGAGTCTTTTCCAAATCCTGAAACGGGGCCCTTCAATCTGCGGCCACTTTCACTCGTAGTCCCAAATAGAGAGTCCGCCATATTAGCTCCTGTCTGGGGAAAGGAGGAGCCAAAAGATGAACCAAAGTAAGTCCCCATACTACATTTCCCAATCACAGATGATTTGGAGAGTGTGGTGTCCATAGGCACAGGAGCAATGCTGGGGACTACATTTTTGGAAAGGCTCAGTTCTCTGGTGATCTGGTTGTGGACTTTGCTGTCTTCTGATGCCCTCTGAGCGGTGAGGGCCTTAAGAGTGTCCACAGTCAAAGCAGAGAGGTCCTGGAGGTGTCCGATCTGAGAGTCCAGAGTGTGCAAAGAGCGTTTTATGTAGTTGACGCGGTTTCCCACTTCCTTCAGTTGCATGCACATCGTCTCAACCCTGGAAATTAGACCAGAATTTTGGAAGAATTTTGGCAACGCTCATAACATAAAGTGCAACAGTATGAATTTGGTTTTATTATACTACCTCTCTGAGGTGATGCGTATGCGCTCCTCACTCCCAGAGTGAAATTGATCATCCTTTTCATGAAAGTATGTCTCCACACATTGCTCTTCAAAATCATGAAGCTTTTTTTGGTCTTCCTCTGTGAGGAATAGCTCTGACAAAAAAGTAAAAAAAAATACACGTTACATATCATATTGCTTTTGAGTTAGTCAATAATAATGCAATGGTCATACTTGGTCCATAAGTATTCTCTTTCTTTCGCTTCCTACACGTACAGAACAGAGAGTATATGTGGCAGAGGAGGATAAATGGAGGTGGGAGAACAGGCTTTTCATGATAGGCCATGATAAAATGGTATCGCTGGTATTTCCACACAAGATTTGAAATGGACTTCACTTGAATGTAGACATTGCTAGAGAAAATTTAAAAAATATAATTAAAATGATGTACTTAATACTCTATAGCAGTGGTTCCCAAACTGAGGTGCCCACACCCCCAGGAGTACGCAGGTCGTCCCAGAGGGAACAGGAAGAAATATATGCAAAAAAATGTTAATGACATTAATGTGCTAACATTGCCTTGTTTAAAACCTTCACAGGGGGTTACATCTATAGCTTACGCTGGTGAGCCGCTGATTCAAAGGAGCATGTGCTCATGCTGGACCTAAAGGCCGAGATGACTTTTCTGCTCATTCTGATTCAACTCGAGTCGCTGCTCGACTCAAGGCCACAGAGCAGACTTGCTTTGTCTTTATCGCAGTAGAGTTCATACTGTAATGGTCTGTGCATAAATCATCTTTGCATTAACAAGAACAAAAATCTGCACTTTTGGATGTGTTGAACTTATACCTGTTATTTTAGTCAAGAAAAGCAAAGATTATAGGTTAAATGGAGCAACCAAATATCATTTCTAAATAGAATCATTAATTATTTGCAATGCCTCAATTTTAACACTGAGGACAAACAGGCAATATTTAAGTCTTTGCACCCTGATCTCTGAAGCCGGTGATGTGCTCGGGCCGTGGCCTCTTACTTTTGCGAACCACATTTCTTCTTTTTCTCTTTTCTCTGTCCTTTGTAATTTTATGATCCAAGTCAACACACTCTGTCCTGGTGTGAGCATGCATCATGTAGGAAACATCGCAGCAGCCAAGTGCCTTTTAAATGCCTGGTAAGTTGCCGTGATGAAAATGAAACAGATGTGAGAGGCGCGCTCCACAGTGAGACAAAGAGCCTACGCGACTGGTCACCCAAAACCTCAGGGGGTACACGGCTCCAAAAGGTTTGCGAACCACTGCCTTATTGCAAAGTACAAGGAAATCTGTCCCAGTGTGCCACTTACTTGAAGAAGGCAATCAGAAGGTTGACCATTAGAATATACTGAACAAAGAGGTAGACCGCTTGCAGGAGAGGAGTCAGCCAAACTCCCGCTGCACATAAATCTTTAACAGAAGCGTCACTGTTGTTGGCACACACTGTAGGAGGAATCAACAATCAGAAAATCAGACAGGCCAAACAAACTAAAACTGTTGAAGTTGACAAGAAAAAAAAAACCCAAGATCTATGCTACAATCGTGAAACTTTCAAAAAAATATATAATGAACTGTTTTTTGCAGTCACAGAATATTATGTCTAAAGTTTCACTGCGTTATGAATGAAATGTGTCACTCCACGGCAGAGCTCTGATGGGAAAGTCAGTTTACCCAGGACAGTCCTTATGTTTGTTTTGCGTTCATATGCCTCGTGGCTAATTTGCATGTGCTTTGAAAGACCTCACTGCGCGCCGCGGAGATAGCCTATAGGAAATGTGCAATGCATCTTCCAGCATTTGTCAAGTTATTCCTGATTTTGAGCCCATCGTCCTGTGTATCGGGGGATTTCTCCAAAACCTCCTGAACAGAAGAAGGGAGCGAGTGGGAGCGCCTCTCCACATGTGCTGCAGGTTAGGACACATCAGGAGTCATGTAGACTACCATAATACAGCCTAAATGAAGACAGCTTTGCATACTTTTGTTCATATGCTACACGTGGGGAATCAAGGCACTGGGACCCCTGAGAAAAACTACAGAAAAAAGGCTCACACTCCCAGCAGCCCATCCAATTGTCATATATTGTCATAGGCTTCATTAAATAAATCAAAAATAAAACTAGTCCCTTTGATAAAATAAAAACTAGTACTTTTTATTATAGTCTAGCGATAGTTTGACAAGTAATTTTACAAATTATTGTGATTAACTGCAATTAATTGCTGGATTTATTTAATTTGCGATTAAAATTCTGTTGATTTGCGATGAATTAGTTATTTTTTTCCCCATCCCCAATTTAAACTCAAGTTTAAATACATATTTTCAAGCCAGTTGCTTTAATTCAATCAGTGGACAATATTTGACAAATTTCTACAACAATGAAAAGAAAACAAAAAGGTGATACATTTCGCTGAAAAGTGAAGCCCACATCTGGGTGCTTTGTTTCACCCGAGCTTCAAATGCACAGACTCTAAGATGATCAGTCATCTGCAGCCTTTACACTGATCGAGAGTCGAGGCAGCCGAGGCTGTGGTGAAGCAAAAACAGCCATGGTCCCAAAGGGCCCAGCTTGGCTGCTTCTGGGCATTAAATCTCAACATGTGAAGGAGACTATGATTATATCAAGTGTCTTGATTTTTAGTGCTAGTTTTGAGTGACAATCAGCTCTCGTGCTCTAGTGAGAAGCTTTTAAAAGGTTGTCCTTACCCGCATAATCTGCAATACCAAGCTCATCCTCCTTACCATCGATTTCATAGGCATACACCTCTCCATACATCATCCAGTATGGTTGGAACACCACATCTTTGGCCAGTGTCCAGCTGGGCTCTTCATGAGGGTACAGAATGGCTTTCCTGGGCACGCCATAGCTTAACAGCACAATGGCCATTATTACCACAATATAAAACATGTTGGCCACCTGAAAAATACAGAAATCCATTTAATCCTTCACAACCGAGTACCAAGAAAGAGGCTGACTGATATGAGGGGTTTATGGCTGATACAGATTTTTTAAATCCAGTGAAGCGCTCTTGATATTTCCAAGTGAAATTGTGGAATGTTAAGTAGTAATATACAGTATGTATAGAAAGATTTTGAGCCGGATAGCCCTAAAGCATAAAAAGAAAGCTTCACAGATTGGCCGTTGAGGTCACAGCAAATATCACCCCAATGCCAATATTTAACCTCTTAAACCCTATAGGACCCAAATTGGGGACTAAAATTTCTCTCCTTCCCCTCTCTTTGTCTCTTTCCTTCCTCTCTTTCTCCTTCCCCTCTCTCTCTTTTCTTCCTCTCTCCCTCTTTCGTCCTTCTCGAGCTCTCCTTCCCCTCTCTCAGTCTCTTTCCTTCCCCAGGGCCCAAATTTGGCACCTGTTGGGGTTTAAGAGGTTA
>OMNZ01029288.1:0-10733 GCA_900303255.1 Lesueurigobius sanzi | reverse complement strand
TACATTTATTGAATGGTATTTATTGAGGTATGGAAATGGATCAGGTGATGGAGCTTTAATGCGCACGTGATAATCGATAATGTTTGATAAGCTGCCACTGAATGAAAGCCAGTCTCGTGCACATTTAGTCCTATTTATAAGCGTCGGCATTAATTGCAAATATGTACATTTTAGCTGTAATGATTGCCATTAAGAAAACTAAAATTAAGAACAAGTTATTTCTGACCGGACATAAGGTTTATGTAGTTAATTATACTTATATTTACGTATTTCCTGAAATTAATCAAGACGGTGCACTTTTTCTTTCAAATGTTTTTGGACTACTTATAAAGACATCGAAATAAGACTCCAGTTCCATGTTGAGCATGCTCCTGTACAGAACTGGACATTTTTTTGCGCGTACGAGTCCTCCTGACTGTTCGTAGAATTTGTTCGTCCAGATGAACATCTTCCGCTAAGAACAAATTTCGTGAATCCCAAAAACCGCCCTACGAAGGCGTTACGAACAAATTTGTTCGTAAGTTCGTTTCGTGAATGAGGCCCATTGTTCCTTATTCACCTGCAGTGTACTTAAGTGCCTCTCTTTCCAATTGAAAGCTTTTGTTCTCTTTACAGTATTCCAAAAAAGTGGACGATCGTTTCGGGGGCTACGTGGCCTGTACTTTACTCGTGTTCTGCTTCATATCTTTCATACAAATAGTCGTCTTTCCACAGTAAGTTCAGCACAACAACCACAAAGACCATCAGACATTTCAAATGAATGTAAAATAAAATACCTGTATCATTTTCCACAGTACTCCGGTCATGCTGGGAATCTATATCAGTATCTTCATCGTCCTCGCCAACATCCTCTTCATCTGTGCCATATATTCCTGCATAAAGGTATTTGACTTACTTCGTGGGACTACAAGGCTTTGCTCTCTCCGCTTGCGTAACATTTTTTCCCCCCTCGCGCAGCTCTTTCCGTCTCCGATGCAGACGGTTTCGAAGAAGATTGTCCAATCTCGCATGAACAGCACCCTGGTGGGAGTGTTCAGCATCCTCCTCGTCTTCATCTCTGCCTTTGTCAACATGGTAAATATACATAGTATTAGGTAAAATCTACTTTTTTGAGTTTTTAACCATTGTTCCGTTGTCAAAACAAATACCCGGAGTAGTATTTTGGGTCACTTTTAGTTACCCAGTTTACTTTGGATGTTTCTTCTTCTACCTCTGAAGCGATCCGATCTATATTTTTTGGAGGTTTTGTTGTATCAAACATAGAGGGAATCCAGAAATGTCCTCTGTAATTTTTAAGCTCTCAAACAGTATTCGTCTTGGTGCAATAGATTTGTTAGCATGCCGTTGGATACAATATTGCTGTGTGCAAAAGCAGATTTAAAAGCCACAATTATGCATGATATTTTCATTTCAAAGATAGTACGATGCACTCCCATACTACTACAAGCTTTACTTTTAGATTTAAATTATGTCATTCACTCCTAGCCACTGGAAAGACTTGGGTCGACAGTTGTTAGAGCGGATCGTCTTGTAACCAGAGGGTTAGTGGTAGGGCTGGGCCATATCATATCGTACACCGCCGCTTTCCCGGTATCATTTTTGGATGCCGTTGTAAATTTCTATTACCGTTGTAGACGCTATATCATTTGCATGTGACTAAAGCTGATGTCGTGAGCCGTGGCACCGGCAGGAGCGCACACAGACGCGGAGAAGAGGGAATGCTTTAAAAACCTCAAAAAAGTGCTTTGGGGAGATGCAGGTGCAAAAGTCAATTATCTGCCTCATGAAGCAGACCCACAGATTTAGGTGAATTTAGATGAATAAAAAGAGAAAAATCGCGTTACATGAATTTGCCCAGTACGCTAAATTCTGTGTTTTTGAAGTATTTTGTAGGTGTAAATGATATTGCCAAATATCTAATATATAATTGGTAGCAAGTTGTGATCTGCATAATTCACAAAGGTTTCAAAGTGTTTGAAAAAGTTCATACTGTCTTCTTAGTTTGAACTGTTTTTAGCGTTCTTTTAGTAAGACAGCAGGTTTTGTTTTACCCGCTTGACTAGTTTCGACTACTTCCTGTAGTCTTCATCAGAAGCGTCACGTGATGGTGAAGTGAGGCTGTGTGAGGCACACCAAACAGCTATTAGTCAGGCCCAAGGACACCATACACGCGGACCATAAAAGTGATGTCATTCACGAAATACCATGCCAATCGGGCAATAAAACATACAGTATGTGGGGGAGACAGGGAGACCATTCAACATAAGGAAGAAGGAGCCCCTGAAGGAGTGTGAAAAGGAAATAACCAACAGACAAACAAGAGCAATAGAAGAACAAGCACTACAGGAAAACCTCATATCAGCCATATCCGATCACTGGAAGAGGGAGAACCACATTATGGACTGGGACAGTGCCAGGGTCAGCCAACAAGTACCACCGCTGGATCAGAGAAGCCATCGAATTCAGGAAACATGCACCAACATCAATGAACCGGGACGACGGAGCGTACACCCTTTCTCACACCTGGGACGCCGTCCTGGAGAAGGCGTCAGTCAGTAGGGGGCGCAAGCTTCCCCGGCTGACTGGCAAATCCATATAAGCAGCCTCGGACACTTCACCATCACGTGACGCTTCCGACAAAGGCTACAGGAAGTAGTCGAAACTAGTCAAGCCGGTAAACAAGCCTCCTGTCTTACTAAAAGAATGCTAAAATCGGTTTCAAAGTGTACTGTAAAGAAGCCATGAGGCAGTAATCCAGTCTGTCAGGTTGAATTTACACTACTGTACCTTATGTTTGCGCTTGTTTCCGCGGCTGATTCCGTGTCGTCTCCGCAGTTTGCCTGTGACACCAGAAGCTTGACGGAGTGCGTGGCCGAGAGCCTGAACTTCTCGGCCTCGATGGTGACGCCATGTTTGATCCGCAGCTTGAATGTGTCGGCTGAAGGTGGACTGGAGATCTGCCCCAACCAGGGCCCCTCCTGCCCCTTCCCCGAGGTGAGACTAAAGGGCTCTACACCAGTTATAAATACAGACTGTATCTTTTATGACACTTGATCTGATCTATGTAAATTTGGCAAGTTTAGATTAAATTACCTATTACATAAAGATTGTTTGATAGCCACATATTTGTATTAAGATTAAATAGGAAATTAGCCCAAAGCCTATCATTTCTTCATTTAAGAATAAATTAATGAAATTAGTCTGTGTCCCACGAAAACATTTAATCTTTCGAAAATACATACATTTTAAAGAATAAGATGTCACAGTGTGCGGTTGTCATCTTATTCTTTAACGTTTGGCCAGTTTGTGCGTGCCCACTCCAACGCACCTGTCACTGAAGAGATGTGCGAAGTATACCTTTATAAGAAAATACATCAATAAAATAAAATAAATGGTGCTGCATGATACGCTCCTGGGTAAAACACATACAGTATTCTGGACACTTTACTGGCCTGTACGGTGTGAGAGAGACTCCCAACGCCAATAGTGTGGCAAATGCTGAAAGGCCCTTTCTTTTTAAATAATAATACCAATTTACAGTAGTGCAGTCGTTCACAGTAATTCAAACTAGTTCCAGGCCCTAAAAGACCAAACTTTTATGTGCATCTTTATTGATGAAATTGTTCTATAACACTGCCCTCTGTGTTTTCAGTATTTCAGCTACAGTTCTCTAACACTGCCCTCTGTGTTTTCAGTATTTCAGCTACAGTTCTCTAACACTGCCCTCTGTGTTTTCAGTATTTCAGCTACAGTGCTCTAACACTCTCCTCTGTGTTTTCAGTATTTCAGCTACAGTACTCTAACACTCTCCTCTGTGTTTTCAGTATTTCAGCTACAGTTCTCTAACACTCTCCTCTGTGTTTTCAGTATTTCAGCTACAGTTCTCTAACACTCTCCTCTGTGTTTTCAGTATTTCAGCTACAGTTCTCTAACACTCTCCTCTGTGTTTTCAGTATTTCAGCTACAGTTCTCTAACACTCTCCTCTGTGTTTTCAGTATTTCAGCTACAGTTCTCTAACACTGCCCTCTGTGTTTTCAGTATTTCAGCTACAGTTCTCTAACACTCTCCTCTGTGTTTTCAGTATTTCAGCTACAGTTCTCTAACACTGCCCTCTGTGTTTTCAGTATTTCAGCTACAGTTCTCTAACACTCTCCTCTGTGTTTTCAGTATTTCAGCTACAGTTCTCTAACACTGCCCTCTGTGTTTTCAGTATTTCAGCTACAGTGTGCTGCTGACTCTGCTGGCCTGCTCCGTGTTCCTGCAGATCAGTAGCATTGGGAAGCTGGCTCTGATGCTGCTCATCCAGCTCACCTTCCTGCTGCTCATGGAGTGGCCACAAGTGGCGCTGTTCGACAACGCAGACCTCTTTGTCACCTCCAACGCCATGTAAGTACTTTCTATAGTGGGGATAGGTAGCCAATAAGTAATGTCACAGTATTCTCAGTGACATTACTTACTGGACCCGCACCATTTTCTCACTGCGTTTTCTTGATTCAAGTAATGATCATTAAGCTGACAACCGAAAACTGTCAAGACTATTTATCAAGATGAATTTCTGTCAAAGTGACCCACTGATATTAGAGCCCGACCCTCTTTTGATTTGACTGATTTAGACTGACTAAGGATTATGGGAGTCAGTGCTTTAACCTTTTGCTGGGAAAACCTTTAGGGAGGTTCATATTATATTAATCATGATTACACAATAAAACCACACTTTTTTTTTAACTACTGTATCAATATCTGTTTTTAAAAGTCGTCTCTGTTCCAAAAATAATGTCCACGACTCAACAAAAGAACAAGCTTGCCATAGTACTCAATTATTTGACAGTGTATTTGAAAGATAATGAAGAATTTTATTATTATAACGGTATTTCAGAGCCTGTTCTTAACTGTATTATCTTATTTCTTGCAGTGATTTAAATGAAACGTATTCTCAGTGGTAAGAAAAGTTCACTTTTCTCTGTTATTTCATTCGTACAAATGAGCAAAGAGCGGCCCATTCATTCAGTTTCTTTTCCTGTAGGTTCAGTTTCAATGAAACTACAAACCAGTGGTAAGTTGGGTGTTTCTTTCATGTTTCGTGCGTCTCAGTGGATCCAGCTCTGACGAGTTTGTGCTTGCAGCCCGTATGTTGTGACCAAAGTGTCGCTGAGGGTGATGACCCCTGTGATCCTCACTGTGTTCGTCCTGGCGCTGTATCTTCACGCGCAGCAGGTCGAGTCCACCGCACGCCTCGACTTTCTGTGGAAACTACAGGTACGTCCAGTGTCCACAAGAGAGCGCCATCTCCCACTTATTACAATTACTGATTACACAAAATGCCTGTCTCATTGACACAGAAAATGTCCATAACGTCCCAGTCCAGCTAACGCTAGCTCCACGAATACCACCTTCATTTCCGGTACTGGTATTAGCATAGCATTAGCATAGCCTAGTTACTCTCGTAATTGTGGATGTGACTTATACAGTTTGAGCCTCCTGGACCTCCCGAATATAATCATCAACGACGTCCACAGGATTTTGACTCAGGGAAAAGAGGTTCAAACTGTATGTATCAAGTTTAGAGCTGCACCGATATGATCGGCCATTGATCATGATCACGGCTTAATTTGTGTGATCGGTAAAATTGACTGATCATCCGCCGATCTACCGTGGCTGATCAAATTTTTAATGATCAGTGATCGGCCTAAAAAATCTGATCTGACCTGATCTGTCGCATCTCTAATCGAGTTACGTCCACAACTACGAGGGTAAGAAGGCTATGCTAATGCTACGCTAATACCGGAACTGGAAATGAAAGTGATGTTTGTGGAGCTAGTGCTAGCTTGACTCGATTGTTATGTACAGAGTCAACTATGGAAATATAACATTTTGATTCAAATTGAGCCCCTTATAATAATGACTTACACTTATATTGCGCTTTTCAAGCCTAATTACCAAGATTCTCAAAGCGCTACACTGTTGTCATTATTCATTCAGTCCATACTCAGTGGTGGTAAGCTACTATTGTAGCCACAGCTGCCCTTGGGTAGACTGATGGAAACAAGGCTGCCAATCTGCACCATCACCCATCAGCCCCTCCGACCACCACAAACATACTCACTCTCACACTACATTCATACGGGCGGTGGGTGAAGTGTCTTGCCCAAGGACATAACGACAGTCTGCATCTGACAATCTGATCATGAAACGACCCGCTCTACCATCTGTGCCACTGTAGCAGTTTTCATAGTTTGATTGTACTATTAACTTTATTAATCCGCTATTATACTGTATAAATACATTTAAATTAGGCTTTACAATATGTTATAATTTGACCCTCAGCTATGGAAGTCAATCATTGGAGTAAATATCCTGTTTAGATATGACAGTGTTTTATTCTTATTGTTATTATTGTTTTTTTTATATGGTTTTTGGGGCTACCAGTATAAATGATCTGCATAAAATAAAAATAATGAATATCTTCCAAAAATGACAGTGAATAAAATTGGGATGCTATATATAAATATGTATAAAAATGTGTGTTTATTTCACATTTTTCCCCAGGCGACAGAGGAGAAGGAAGAGATGGAGGAGCTCCAGGCCTACAATCGCCGGCTGCTCCACAACATTTTGCCTAAAGACGTGGCGGCCCACTTCCTAGCCCGAGAACGGCGTAACGATGAGCTGTATTACCAGAGCTGTGAGTGCGTGGCCGTCATGTTCGCGTCCATCAGTAACTTTTCCGAGTTCTACGTGGAGCTGGAGGCCAACAACGAGGGCGTGGAGTGTCTGCGGCTGCTCAACGAAATCATCGCCGACTTCGATGAGGTACGTGTAGTTTGTATGTTTCTTCAAATAGTCCAAGCCACAGGGAACCCCTGGGAGACATTGTATTGTATGCAGAGGACAATTTCCTATTTACATGAAATAATTCTCCAAAATACGTACTGTATCTACAAGGTTGATGTTTTTTTTCTACCTGGTTTAGCAACAGTTTGATCTATGCTCTATGGGTCTTATTTCCTGGCACAAGATTTGAGCACTGTTCATCTTTTCATCTAACACTAAGGTGATTCTGAAAAGGTAAATGAATAACACATCGCTTACCTATTTGTCTGATATAGAAGAAACTTAAACAGCAATGATCCTGAAAAGGTTTTGAGCTAAAGTGAGCGTTGCCGAATTAACCTTAATGTTTTAAGAACCAGGTGAACATGGGACACAAGAAATGATGAATTCATGGGTCTATTTGGGCCTAAGACTTTCAAAGAATATTCTCATAACCTTCAAACAATTGTAAATACCATATTCCAACTTGAACTTACTTTATCGATTGTAATACAGTCAAATTAACAACAGATGGCAGTATTGAGCTAGGCTTTAGTTTTGAACTACTGTTTTTGCTGATACAGGAGGCTGCATTTTGGCTCATGCTAGGTAGTGAGCTCAGAGGGACTGTCTGCTGTGAAAACTTGAGAGACTTTGCTGGGAGCGGGGACGTCTCCAGCTCATCTCGATGGAGATGATAACTAAAGGCAGACACATATGAGATTTAAATTGGTTAGGTCCTCATCCAAATCCATTCTTTGATTACCCACTGCAAAAGTATAACTTTCTTTGTCTAGCTGTTCATTAGGAGCCTGTTTTGTATTACTGGGAACAGTATAATCCAAAATGTTACGCAGTGTACCTTTAAAATAAACAAAATAAATGGGCAAATGTACTTTTTTACTTTAGAGCCTTTATAGCACTGTAGAGTGGAAACTATTATGTATTTATCTTTCAAATATATGGTAGTTAAAGGCACTATACCTGATTTTTTTTTCAAAGTAGTGGAATGTAATTTGTTTTGACCACCCTTTAGTATATTAAAGTAAAGTCAAACATTTGTGGAAATAATACTGTGCATCTAAATCTAAAGCAATTTTGTAAATTTCATGAGTTTGCAGGCTACTTTTGTCTTATTTCTGTTACGGTGACCCTAAAAAGTGACCCTGCAAGTTGTGAAAAGTGCATATAAACTCATCTCTATGAAGAAATGTGATGTTAGAAATGTGTGAGGAAAGTTAGGAATGAATTTGGAACGCAACCTACTATTTAATTTACTTGTTCCCTCTTTCTTTATTTGTAATGAAAATATCAGGTGGAGTGCCTTGAAGTAAAAGTATTAGGTTCTTGACAAATTACAACTCAAGTAAAGTACATATCCTCAAAGACATTACACACTGCAAAAAAAAGTGATATTTTTAAATTAAATTTGCTCGATTTCAGAATATTTCATCATCATCTTGCCAAGTAAAGGCATCTGCCAATGGAACAAGTATTAAATCTTAAATTAAGAAAAAGCATATCATTTCAATTAAATGTAGATGTATTTTCTAATTTTAAGTGTAATAAGATGTTTTTTTTTTTCTTAATTGAAATGCAGACATGCTTGCTCCATTGACAGATGATTTTACTTACCAACTCAAATCAAGGTCAAACATACTTTCAAGAAAATGTTACTTATATTTAGATTCTATTTTGCAGTGCACATGCTTCAGTAAATAAACTCGACCACCTCTGGCTTTACGAACTGGCCCTTGGGGGATGAACAAAGGTTGTTTTTCATTGAGACACATTCAATTCCCCTTTCTCTTCTTAGTTAGTCCATATTTAGACCTTCATTTTCAGAGTTTTCTTGAAAGCCGCATAAAGCCAGTGTTTTGCGTGTTACTCTCAGATCATCAGCGAAGAGAAGTACCGGCAGCTGGAGAAGATCAAGACCATTGGCTCCACGTACATGGCGGCCTCGGGTCTGAACGACTCCACGTACGACAGGGAGGGCCGCAGCCACATCACTGCACTCGCCGACTACGCCATGAGGCTGAGGGAGCAGATGAAGTACATCAACGAGCATTCCTTCAACAACTTTCAGATGAAGATAGGTGAGATATCACGGCCCTAAAGTGTAATGTTCCTGTTGAATTTGTGCGGGGCGGTTATTCGGGCAAAAAATCTTGGATTGCAAGATTAGGTGATATCCGTATCTGAAGAAGCCGCAATATATTACAAAGTAAAAGAGTTTATAATTTAATATTCATTTTAGCCTTGTTTTGGTCCAGATTTAGTGCTTTTTGAAGTCTTGTTCTGCTCAAATTACTTACGATTTGTTTTAAATTTAATATGAACGATCTCTGTTGGTTTTTTCTTCCTTGATTTTCACTGGAAGTTTTGGTGAATGTTCGTCAAAAAGCTGATGATAATTTTTTTCTTTGTTGTCTCCTCAGGTCTGAACATTGGGCCTGTGGTCGCAGGAGTCATCGGGGCTCGGAAACCTCAGTATGATATCTGGGGAAACACAGTAAATGTGGCCAGTCGCATGGACAGCACAGGGGTCCCAGACTGCATACAGGTATCACAACCTTCATGCTCAAAGTTTGTTCATGCAAGCTGTCAAAGGACTATACATGAGAAATTTGGACTTTTGAAGTTTTGCCATAATTTTAGCAGCCAGTGAGCATGAAAAGAGAGGAGTAATGCACAAAAATGTCTTGAGGTGCAGATGAAGAGGCAAAGCCCTCAAATATTCAAAATACAGCACATATCGCACACTTCTACTTTGGGATGGGAATCAAGAACCGATTCTACAAGTAGACCCGGTTCTGTTTGAGCAAAGCATCGGAACCGTATGTCTACTTCATTATCTCGCTCTTTTCGATGCTCCAGCTCTGAAAACACTCTTTTTCTCCCTGTTCAGACGCCATAGCCCGGAGCTAAACGTGTGAGTAATGACATAGTTCTCAGACTTGATTGTGACAGTGCGTTGAAAAAGTGGTCTAAAGTGTGGCTTTATTTTACAAATAAATAAAAAATCAATTGCTGGTAATTTGGCCCATTCCTCCATGCTGATCTCCTCTAGAGCAGTGATGTTTTGGGGTTGTCGCTGGGCAACACAGACTTTGAACTCCCTCCAAAGATTTTCTATGGAGTTGAGATCTGGAGACTGGCTAGGCCTCTCCAGGACCTTGAAATGTTTCTTAGGAAGCCACTCCTTTGCTGAAAGACCCAGCCACGTTTCATCTTCAATGCCCTTGCTGATGGAAGGAGGTTTTCACTCAAAATCTCACCATACATGGCCCCATTCATTATTTCCTTTTACACGGATCAGTCGCCCTGGTCCCTTTGCAGAAAACAGCCCCAAAGCATAATGTTTCCACCCCCAAGCTTCACAGTAGGTATGGTGTTCTGTAGATGCAACTCTCCTCCAAACACGACGAGTAACGTGGCACATTCCTCTGCTCAAAAGTGAAACACAGGGCGCTCAGAGATGTAAGACTGGGGAACGTCGCGTGTATCCTAAGAGCAAAGACTATTGACAAAACACAGTTTAGCTTCATTTCAACGCAGCAGCAAAGCCCTTCTGAACCTCAACCACTGCGCCTGATGTCTGGTCACGTGATTGCGTTGTCAAAGACATGCACAGCGTGGAGGAATTTAAAAAATCATATTTCCCGATCTCGCTACGTCCGAGGCCCTGGGGTGCAGCCCATGATGCTCATTAGGATAACTCGTCCCTGATGGTTATACAAATAAATTAGGATTGGCTTAAGAAGGTGGTATTTGATCCAATGAGTTAAAACAATAGAGGGACAACGTGTATTAAGCCTCACTTTGGAAATTGACCACGCTTATGGGTGAAATCAAAATGGCGCAACTTGCTCCTCCTCCAGTGGATAGTCCTAAAAAGGGTAAAAGAGGTGTGCGCTGG
>OMNZ01029286.1:0-10958 GCA_900303255.1 Lesueurigobius sanzi | reverse complement strand
AGCAGTTAGAGCAGTTAGAAGAGCAGATGGTGGGACGAATTCTTGTTTCAGCTGCTTGGTTTAGCATTAAAGTGCTGCTAATAATGTGAACAGCAGCAAAGAAAAGTAAAAAATACAGCACAAAAACTGAGCTCACATCAGAGCTTTGAGGGTGAGGGAAGTTTTTGTGCTGAATAGTCCTTTCTTTTTTCGTTTGCATTATTAGCAGAGCTTTAATGCTAAACTAAGCAGCTGTAACAAGAATTTGTCCCACCGTCTGCTCTTCTAACTGCTCTAACTGCTGAATACTACTGGAAACCATGGCAACCAGGCTATTTCAGAAATTGGGAATTCAGATCTAGATTTTAAGCAACATAGCAGTCGAGCTCCTCCTTTGACTTGTTTCCAACTCAGATGCAGAGATAGTACATGCCTTTGTCACAAGCGACTGGACTATTCTCTTTTCCGCACTCTCCTCCAAATCCATTGGTCGTTTACAGCTCATTCAAAATGTCGCTGCTTGCGTTTTAACTCCCATTAAGAGATCTCATATTACGCCTGTTGTAACAGAGCTGCTCTGGCTCCTGTCCAGGCTCATATTGATTTAAAAATTCTTTTGTTGGTGTAGAAAGCACTTTATAATCTTGCACCAACTTATATTTCAAAACTCCAGTGATGAAACTGAAGGACTGAACTGATGCTCCGACTGGGGAGAGGATCTCTCCTCATTGTGGTTCTCCTCGAGGTTCAACAGTTTTCCTGGCTGCCGGGGAGGGTCTAAGTGTGGGGGATACTCTTGGCTTGTTTTGCTGGCTTCAGACACTGCATTAGTTTGGACCAGTGGTTTTGCTTGAGGAAATTTCTCTCCATCATTTTGATGGACAGGGTTGTAAAAAGTCATTAATCTCTCATTACATGCAATTTTTAGGTGTATTTATGTTAGGAATAAGCAAGACAGAATACATGATGCTAAACCATTTTCAGAACAATTTCTGTACACCTTAACATCTTAGTTTCAATGTCACAGTATACAAATAGGCCATACCCTCCTTTTACATTGGTTATTTTACAATTTTTCATTGGATTTTACCAGTAAGTCACCTGTAAGTCCACCATCGCCCCACTCCGCCATGTTTCCCACACTTATCCATTCGCAAATATTGATGTGTTTGCTATCCACGTCGTGCGTAAAGTGACCAACCAGAAGGTGTAATTCAAATATGGTAATATCTTTCTGGGAAAAGCCAGCGGAGATAACCACAGAAGATATGAACCAGTGGTTTCACTAGGGATCATTTTTCTCTGTCATTTTGAAGGACAGGGTTGTAAAAATCTGTTTTTACAAGCTATTTGTATCCTTCATTAATTCATCTCTCATTATACACCTAGTATCATGTATGTAAGAAAACACAGATTACAGAATAAATGGAAGTAAATGTAAATATAATCAGAATCATGGATGAATTTGAAAACTACATTGTGTTAAAATCACATAATGTGTAAAACTCTCAAGCGATGATGATGATGGATAGATTTTCAGTCCTTCAAAATGAAGGATAACGTTCAAAATGTTCTCTCAGATCTAAAAAATTATTCTGTCATTGGTAGAGATTTTCAGTTAATGTAACCTCTATGAACACATGAGCAGACATTCCAAAACTTTAAAGCCTTGTTTGCTAAAAAAAAAAATACATATCTCTTAAAAGTTTTTATTTCAATTACATTCTTGCAACGAAATCTACACTTTAGTAGCACACATACAGACACCACTTCTCAGTCTTCTATGCCAGTGATTCCCAACCTTTTTTGTCTTGCGTACCCCTTGGGACTTTTTTTTATACTCCAAGTACCCCCTGCCTCAATGGTTTTGATAATTAGTTAAAAAGTGAATAAACTAAAATTCCCATTTATCAATAAAAAGGCTAACTATTCTCAGACTCTTACTCTTTACAGTTACATTTTGTAAATGGCTTTTATTTGAATATAATTCAATCAATCAATAAATAATAATAAATCAAAAACACAATAATCAATATGATCTTATTTTGTATCTGAAATTATTCCAAGTACCCCCTTCTAAGCACTCGCGTACCCCCAAGGGTCCCCGTACCCCTGGTTGGGAAACATTGTTCTACGCAACAATATATATATATATATTTTTTTCAATATTTAACACCTATAGACTGATTTATTGAGTTTTGAAACCCCCAAAAAACAAGGAAAATGTTGAATTTTTACAGATTTCGTACCGCCACCTTTATGCTCCTGGTAGGGTCTCTCATGGTTAACAGGTTCTAACAGGTCAGACCAAGAACGATTCAGAAGCCCCTCATGATGAAAGACCATCGAGGCCAGTTGCGTCGCCCAGAGGTGAAGGAGCGTCGAGGGGTCGTCGTCCTCAATGTATCTTTGCAGACTCTCCTTTTAATATTTTACTTTTTTTTTAAACTTTTTTCTTTATGTGATCATTGTTTCTTAATCAGCGCATGGAGTTGCCCTGGTCTATGAAATGTGGTATATAAATAAATATTCTTCTTGGGGTCTGTCGTGTGGACAGTCTGTCAGTTTGGAGACTGCGTTGGACAAATACTTCCGAGCTGTCAGAGTGCACAGCCATTTGTTCTTTTCCTCTGTCAGCCTTTTCATTAGGCTGCCTCTGCCTCATTGACCGCTTTCACGATGGGCTCATATAGATTAGTCATGAAAACACAGCGCTCGTTTGGAGATATCATTTGAACCACATGAATGATTCATCAATGGGACGACTGCCACACTGATGAATGCTCGCCGGGCAGAAAATGACTTACAAAGACACTGAAATATTTTCTCTGAGATGAAATGTTTTTGAGAATTCAAGGTCTGATGGTCGTGTTTCTCTGTAGCGCTAGGTCAAAATCAAGAAGAGGAACGCTGTGTTCAGTCTGCTAGTGTTTGGATAGTTCCTAAGTCTTGTCTGTCTTCTGATTCATGCATAATCTCTCTTTACCAGATGTCCTGAATGGGCAGACGCTTTTTTATTTTACTAAACAAGTCTCGGGTGTGACTTATTTACAGACAACTGAAGTCGTAAATAGAGAGCGAAAGCAATTATTTAGTTAAATAGGATAATAAATATCACATTTACATTGCTCAGATGTTTTACCAAACCTTTTGTGATTGTCTGAGTGAGAAGAAATGCAAGAAATGCCCAGCTTCATGGCTTCAGCAGCTTGGTCGTCCTTGAGGGCCATCAATGGAGACACGATGATCAATCAATCAATCAACGTTTATTTATGAAGCGCTTTTCATACAAAATGCAACTCAAAGTGCTTTACAGATTAAAAACACATTAACAACCGAAAAATTCAATCCAATTGTGATGATCACAATAGGATGAGTCTACAGCCCCTTGAGTCTTTTGATAGCAAGCGGAGCAAGCTGATAAATCAAACCTTTGCCAAATCCAGTCGGGAGAAATGCACACACGACTTTCCGATCCACAAATGCACAAAGCGCATCTCCTTTTTCAAAGCAGAAATAGTAGGCATTTCATCTAAAACAGAGCCATGAGAGAACAAAATGAGATCCGAGGCACTCTGACTTAGAAAAATAAAAGTCCTTTATTCAAACAACCTGGACATGCCAACGCGTTTCGGTCTGAGCGACCTGCTTCGGGGCTAATTAAAAAAAAAAAACAGAGCCATGTTTGGTATTCTCCAGCAGGACGTTTGGTGCGATATCATACCAACATGTCCCGCCTTAAACCCCAATGCAGGCACGTCATTGGTCCGCACAAATGGATGAGTCGAGCCGAACATTAGTTAGAGTTAGAGTTTGTGAAGTCACAAATCTTGTGGGAATACATCTTGCAGTGCAAGGTTAGGTCTGAACCAGGACTGGACTAGCCTGGTCTTACCATACCCTTGTACTCATGTCATACAGAGGGTCTGGATCTTCACAATTGAACTCCGTTTTCAGGTGGGAGGAGTCAACTCCTTTTAAAGTTTGAAACGATTGGATCTGATTTTACCCAATTACTAGCCTGGCCTTAGCCATCCGTAAACTCCGGTCAACTATCATTCCCCGCATACTGTATGCTTGACGTCACCGACAACACCCGCCTCCCCCGCTCGCAGAATGGTAGGATGAAGTTCAACCGATGTATCGCAGCCACTGAGATCAGACCCAGACGTAACATGTATTTGATGGCACATGCTGCATTCCATTTGTCCTCGGAAGTCAGGATTTCCGACTTCCAAGTGGGAAGTTCTAACCCCCCGAAGTCGTATTTCCCACTGGGAAAGTCGGACGATTCTCTCAAGCTCCGAGTTGAATTTCCAATTGCCAGCGTGAACCGTCAGTAGAAGCTCTTGAAATATCAATTTACTAGCACTACAGACTATTTTTGCGGCACTACATGAGCGACAAACATTGTACGATGACTCAAATATATGTGAAAATCCTGCTGTAGTGAAATTTGCATTGTACATGTGTTACGTGCAAACTACAACAGACGCTGTGCTAACAAATGCTAAAAACAGTAGCCCTCATTGGTGACAAAACTCCGACTTTGTAACTGGAACGTCCTCAACTGGGATGACGTCATTCCGAGCTACGACTTCCGACTTCCGAGGTAAATGGAACGCAGCATAAGTCCAGGTTGGGACTGGACTAAACCTGGTCTTAACCAAGACAGGACTGAACCAAGACCATACCAGGACAAATCCATGTCTAAACAGAGTTAAACTGTAATACAAATAAACATACTTGCAATCTTTTCAAAACAACAATAAATATTTATACGTTCAGCAGCGTTCCATAATATCCAGATCCAGCACTGGGCTGGAAATGAGCGGACAGAAGGTGTGCAGCGGTGGGTTTCCTGATCGCGTCACTCATATCAAACATGTCTGTCACTTTCAGGTTCAGGAGGTTTTGGAGGCATTGGTTTGCTGTGTCACAACTTCTACAAAACATAATACTGAAATGAGCATTAACATATCAGCTTTACAACAGTATGTGCTTTTAAAGAACAATGTTGTGCAGTGTTCAGAATCCCTTCCAAAGGCACATCCACCACGCTGCACTTTTTGGCAGAGGTCCCACTAACCATACGGATCCGGAGTCAGAGGTCAAACAAGTGTGCAGCCAAGCACTTCTACATCCCACTGAGGAATTCTCTCCCCTCCAGATCATTGAAAAAAAGAGAAAATCAGATGCATGGAGCAGTGAGTATTGTTGTGCAAACACATTCTCGGACTAGCACTTTGTTCTACCACCTCTTTTTATATTGTATATTTAATTACTTTTATCAATTATATATGTAGTCTAGATATTTGCCTTTAATGTCAATGGGCTATGTACCATAGGTTAATGTCGGATTCACTTTCTTGTTTCATTCATATTTTGTATTAATTTATTTCCTTAATGATTGCTGTAATATTGAGTTCTTGACCAGCTGGTCAAACCCTTGCTGGGGCAAGTAAGACGAAGAGATGTCAGTTCTCCCTGTAAAGGACACACACTGTGAGCTGCAGGTGTAAGATGTACATATCTACAAAGGCTGTGCACTTCACTATGTGCTAATGAGTTCAGTTGTGTTGTGTGGTTCACACTTTTGTTCAGTATATTTTATTACATTGTTTTTTGCAGTCATTGTGCACTGGCAAAAAGAAAGAAACCCAACTGAAGACTTAATTCAGCTGCTTTATATTAAGGGTTTGGTGTAACCAGAATATGAGGACATCAGGAGGGTTTCACACGAACGGTCAGTGAATCTTAGGCCATATCCACACAAAGACAAAACGGTTATAATTTCAAAAACGTTCTCTGTAAACATAGATCTTCTCATGTGGAGACGCTGTAGTGCAGCTTCCAGGCCTGCGTGTGGCGCTGTGATGCCACTACAGGACGTCTTCCAAAGCAGAACAAGACTGTGACAATAAATGCGTTAGGGCACTTATGGGGTTTTTGAAAGGAACAGGGCTTTGTATAAGGTCTAGATATATATATATTTTTTTTTATTTTTCTATTTTTCTTTTAACAGTTAGAATGTAACCTGAAGTATCTATTCACCCAGAGGTACACAATGTTCAGTAGGTGGCGGTATGCATCTAAGTTGCTGGTTGCCACCCGCCATTAATCTAGAAGAAGAACAAGACTGTAGCCAGCACATGTCTAATGTAAACAGACATCACTGATATAAAACTATTCCATGGATTTTACATTTACAGAAGAAACAAAGAGGTGTATTTATGATTGAGATCTGACAGGACAAGAGCAGAAATGCTGTTAGTGAACGGACTGTAGCTGTCAGTACAAAAACACCGACAGAATGGAGGATATTTCCTTGGGGCTTTTCTCCGTGTGTCACCTGTGGCTCACGGTGAAGCAGAGGAGTATCGCGGTCAGAACAGCGCAGGATTGTACAGATAAAGCTATTATAAAGGTCAGTAGATTATGCAAAACATACACAACGCTGTGACGTGCGGAGAGGCAGTAACAACAGCCGCGAAAACAGCATTTTGAAATCTTTCCACTCTCGGACCTAGCTTTCAGTTTTCAGATCCCCAAAACGCCGACTTCATATGGATGATACGCCGGTTTTATAAAATACTTTTGCATCTAGACCTGAGCTTGTCTTCGTGTGGATGGGACCTAAAGCTGCAGTAAAGTCATTCAGATCTGAAACATCACAATATCAAAGTATAAAAGTTGACATGGATTAGAGCTAGTTTATGGTTTAGATCAGGGGTGGGCAATTATTTTTTACAAGGGGCCAGATGAGAAACCTGGATTGAGTCCGAGGGCCGGATCAAATGATGACTTGAATTTAATTTGGTGCATATTGTAAATAGGAAAATACTATTGACCAAACGTTTTATTTATTTATAAATTAATAACAATAATGAGCACTGTTTTGATTCACCAGGGCTGTAACCAGCAGTTTAGGAATAGTAAGATGAAAATATATTTCTGTGGGGGGTCTGGGAGTCCTCCCCCAGGAAATTTAGAATTACACAGATGTAATTTAGTGCAATCTGGTGTATTTGCCAATATTCTATTTGAATCAGTCTTATTGCACAATGACACAAATAAACGAAATTAGACACAGGCTCATTATTATTACTTTACTCTTAAACAACACTCACAATTTTAAAGCTGGCATTAATTTAAATGTATCAGTCTCCCATCCAACTACTGACCAGGCCCTGCCCTGCTTAGCTTCAGAAATTTCACAGGATCAGGCAGAGCAAAGGCAGTATGGCCATAAGACAGTGTCAGTGCCCTCTACTGGACAGGCGTGGAATTGCTTCCTTAAAAAAAATGTTGGCTGCCCCCTAGCGGCTGGATTGAGCATTGTAATTATTTCTTTAAAAGTCTCTTGATAGGAATGGGCTGGAGACTTACTTTTTTTTTTGACATGTTCAGAAATGTTGGCTCACCAAGCCATGGGCCAGATGAAATCCTCTGGCGGGCCGCATCTGGCCCACGGGCCGGGGTTTGCCCAGGTCTGGTTTAGACCTACTTACGGCCTGGTTTAGACCTAGTTTAGTCCTGGTTTAAAACTAGTTCATGGTTTAGACCGTTTTGGAGCAATGACGTGCTGCTGTGTGGCTGGGATACTGTAGGCTACAGTACGGCAGTCAGTAGTAGATATAAAAACTGTTGTTAATATTGCCATTGTTAAAAAAATATTGCTCATTGCATATATATTTTATATTTTTACTGTTGTGTCTGTATTTTTACTTAAGTCAGAAAATGAAGCACTTCCACCCCTGGGCCGCTGTGCGTTGCTTCTTCTGTTGTGCATGTTAGCTGCTGTTAGCCCTGCTTGTGTGCTTGTGTACAGTATCCTTAGCGAGCGTACAGAGGAGACGTGTGGCTCCGTGTCAGCAGGTTAATGAGCCATGGACTCGTTAATCAGAGCACAATGAGCCGCTGCCACAACAGGGGCCCAGCATGTGTTTGTCTGTTCAGCCTGTCTGTATACAGCCCCTGACTGCACCAGCGTCAGAGCATATACTACACCATCACATCTCTGTCATTCAGAAGATGAGATTTATACCAGACGCCCTCACAGCTGAGGGTCTGCTGTGAGTCATAGAGTGAGACGAGGGGTGACAGTGGTGTAAATGGTAGAGCGGGTCATCTTGTAACAGGAGGGTTAGCGCTGCGTCGTAGTGTCCTTGGGCAAGACACTTCAACACCATGCCACTGGTGCGTGAATGAGAGTGTGAATGGGTGAGTGGTTCCTCGATTTTTGTAAAGTGCTTTGGGGGACTAAAGCTATACAAATGTGACCATTTATTTATTTAACCTCTTAAGACCTAGAGTCCCCGAAAATGGGGACTTTTTTTCAGATACAGTTACTGACCTATGTGTTTTACGCAGAAAAAATATTCCAAAGTTGCAAATTAGTGACAGCTGATGCGGGATTATCCATTTCTGTTGTTATTTCCTCCACCACAGGGAGGAAAAAGGCCTTTTTGCGGAAAAAAATTTGTTTTTTTCAGGCAGAAATTCATTCAAAACTATGGCAACCTCATTTTATTGTCAAACAACATCATTTATTTTTATTTCACTTCCACCGTCATCTCTAAGCTCTACCAAATGTGTGGACACCAAGATTAGCCATGTGCACCTATGATGTAAAGACATGATTTTTGGAGAAAAAGGCCTAGGGCTTAAGAGGTTAAAGAAGTAAATACTTTCAGTACGACACGGTGGCCCAGTGGTTAGCGCTCGTGCTGCACATGCAGCTAGAAGGTCCCGGGTTCAGTCCCGAGCCTGACAGGGTCTGGAGTTTGCATGTTCTCCTCGTGTCTGCGTAGGTTTCCTCCGGGTGCTCCGGTTTCCCCTACCACTAAAAACATGTACAATTGATCAGGATGTTTGTGAGTGCGAATGTGGAACAACGGATGGAAATTAGCCCAAATCTACAGTCTGGAGTGATGTGTTTACAAGCATGGTTCTCTTGTGTGTTCATTCAGGTCTTTTTCACACTGTCACCATTAGGTTGACCTAAAGTGGCTGTCGATCTCAGAGCGGCACTTTAAGGTCTGTGTGAATCCAGCCGCACCACTTTATACTGGTCTATCTCAGAGTGGGTGAAACAGCTGGTCTCGGAGCGGTAGTGGTCTCAGCCGCATTATCTCTGACTCTGCATCGGCCCAGGTGTGGTGTGAAGGGGCCGACCTCGGACCGACCTGGTTTCAATTTCATGAAGATGCTTTTTGAGTGAAGGAAGGGCTTTTAGCATGTATTATTCAATGATACAGCTTACAGCACCTTTGCTGCAGAACGAGACGTTTGGAACATGCATCTGATGAAACGGGATCAACTTTATCAAGGTAACGCTACAGCCCTCTTTCCCTCTCTCCACCTCTGCAGTAAAGCCTCCCGTTTAAAGGCCATTTCTTTTACACAGTGCATTTCTCCTCTGTCAGTGGCATCAGCCTCACTGTATTTAGCCACCACAGAGAGAAATGACCCCTGTGCAAGCACACACCTGCGAGCATGTATTGACAGGGCTGTGATGCTTGATTGTCATGTGGATGAGTTTGGCGAACAGATGATTTTGGTCATGTGGCCATGGTGCGGCCCCCAGACTGTCCTGCAGTCCAAACTTTCCAGCCCTGTACATTTGTAATAATTGTTACAAAATGTATTATTTTTTTAGTATCTAATCCATAGTCTGACTTATTGAGTTTTGAACCCCTAAAAAGGAGATGAAATAACCTGCATGAGCAGATGAAAAACCCATCTGCTCAATCTGCTCACACCGTCTTAATGTTGTTAGATTGATGTATTAATGGCTTTTATTGCACTGACTTACTTTTGTGTATGAAATTAGCTATATTTTCCTTTTTTCTTTTTAGTTTATTGTTTGTTTTTCCCTTCTTCTCCCTCTTCTTCTTCGCAGGTTTATAGTATAGGAATTCTAAATCGCGAGGGCTTTTAGGACATTTACAGTGAGGCCAATAAGTATTTGATCCCCCTGTGATTTTGCAAGTTCTCCCACTTAGAAATCAATCAATCAATCAATTTATTTTTGTAACGCCCAATATCATAACAGAAGTCATCTCAAAAGGTCGGACAAAAACAAATCAATATCAGACATCAAGAATGATCAAATAAGTCACACACGAACGAAATGTCACAACCAGATGTAATGTCTCGTAAATAAGTAAATTACTTAGAGTAACAAGCTTAGAGTATCCCCCATCCCTAGACCTTCCTCTACGGCGAGGAAAAACCTCATGGGAAAAAGTTAGGAAACCTCAAAGGGAATGTAGAAGAAGGATCCATCCCCCTTGGACGGATGGGCCAGTGGTGAATGTTGGTCGACCAGAGTTCAATGGCTATGTTCAGCGAGAGTTGCAGCAGCCATTAAACCAGACGCCGTCTGGTCCCACGAATGCTGTCCAGTCCCCACGGTGACGGCAGTTGTTCAGGTCTTCAACAGCCCGGGAAACTCGCCGCCGGAGTGGGAGAGAAAAAGAGGACACAATGTGAATAGCAATGAACAGAAGGAAAATGTGCAGGTTAGAACTAAATATTGCAACATAATTTGTACAGTAAGGAAAACGAGAGGATAGGGCTCAATGTGCCATACTTCCCCCAGCATTTTAGCTCCTATAGCAGCTTTATAGCAAGAAATCATGGAGGGGTGTAAAATTTCCATCGTTGGTGCAATTCCTCTGTGAGAGACAGAGGAAAATCATATTGTATGATTTATTAACAATATTTTTGTATATTACTGAGTCAAATAAGTATTTGAGCCCTTGAGTCACATAATTTTAATATTTGGTACAGAAGCCTTTGTTAACGATGACAGAGGTCAAACGGTTCCTGTAGTTCTTCTCCAGGTTTGCACACACTGCAGCAGGGATTTTGGCCTACTCCTCCATATACTGTAGATCTGTCAGGTTTCGGAGCAGTCGCTGAGCAACACAGAGTTTCAGCTCCCTCCAAAGATTTTCTATTGGATTTAAGTC
>OMNZ01029264.1:43085-61329 GCA_900303255.1 Lesueurigobius sanzi | reverse complement strand
TGAAAGCCTCTAAGAGAGCTTTTGGGACATCCTGCCAGGAGGGAGTTGCAGTAGTCCAGCTTTGATGAAACAAACGAGTGAATAAGTGTTTCCGCGTTACTTTTAAGCAAGACTCTTCGTACTTTTGCAATGTTACGCAAATGAAAGAAAGCTGCTCTGGAGGCCTGGTTAATATGATTTTTAAAGAAGAGGTCTTGGTCAATTATGACTCCAAGGTTTTTTACAGTAGAGCTGGGGGATATACTGACATCATCCAGGGTGATGATCTGCTCAGCGAGGGTGTCTCTCAGTTCTTGCTAGTATTTTAAGTAATCTGATTACTAATGACTCCTTTAAAGAGTAACTTGGTTACTTTACTGATTACTTTATTTTAAAGATAACTATGTTAGATTACAAGTTACTTTATTAGTTACTTTCAGCTGCTGCCAACAACTCCTCCAGCACACAAACACCGGTTTTGCCAACCGGTGTTTGGCAAAACACTTTTATTTTTATAAAGTGCATTTACTTCCAATAAATGCACTTTATTGGACTTTATTGGAAGTGCATTTTAACAGAAACATCAACAATTGTTGGTGAGTCATCCTCACGTGACGTGTCACAGACGTTGCATCTCTCCCCAAGACGTAAGAATAAAGCAAATGTATATTTTTACTAAAGAAATGACAAAATGGTAACTCACAGACTTGGATTAAAGTAACTGATATAATTATTGGTTTGGAAATAGTAATGTGTTAGATTCCTCGTTACTCAAAAAGGGGGGCATATTAGAGTAACTAGTGACTAAATTACTCGCATCACTGGATATAAATGACCAAAGAATAGAAAAACAACACATATATTAATACAAAATTAGTAAAGGGACAAACCACTTTTGGTTAATGCATTGAATTATACATCTGCACAGCGCCACCTTCTGTACTAATGATATTAAATCAGAAAGAAAAAAAAAACACAACACGACCAACTTGTCTGCACTCTGTAAGTAAGGAGTAACGAGAACTTTTTTTTTTTTTTTTACAATTGTAGTGGAGTAGAAAGTACTGTATTTGTTTGTCAAATGTAGTGGAGTAAAAGTAATAAGGTGTCAACAAAAATACTACTCAAGTAAAGTACAGATCCTACTCTAACTAACACTACTCTAACTCTACTTAAGTACAGTATTTAAGTACATTTACTTTGTCACTGCCCACCACTGTATGTACTGTATATAAGCTTTTTCCTTTCTTTGTATGCAATCTATCAGAAAAAAAAAATGCATTTAGACAAAAGCAACTTTACAATCTTTACATGAGGCATTAGACCCCAGCCCTAAAAACCTGGAAATTACACCTTGTTAAAACAATATTGCGACATGAGCTCTCTACAGCAGCATGAGTTTAGTAGCCCAGGTTTCCATGGGCCTGTGTTTACATAGCTGCTTATGTTTATTTACCTTGGTCTGAGGGGCAAAGACTACCAGGCTATCCTGCGGTGCGTCACGGTCTAAAGGTTTTGATACCACCACTTTTCGACCACCACCACTGCCCTGAACAGCGCGCGCCTGTATACCGCCTGTATTTTCGGAGGCCAGTTGCAGTGTGGGCAGTGGTCACTTCAGCACCCTGACCCATAAGACCTCTAGCTTTTAGCAGAGAGAGAGAAAAAGAAAAAACGTGGGTCCAGACAGGCAAGGTCAACAAACATACTGACCATGCATCACTCATCACATACTAAAAGTGGGATGAGGGGAAAGGGCTACAAGCTACAAGAGTTTTTTCATGGCAGCTTGACCAGGCAGGCCTGAACTAGAATGCTGAAATACGCACGTGAGCATCAAGTGTGGCTTAAAATTCATATGTTTCTATTTCCAGAGAAACAGATTTGCATGTCGCAGTTGCCACACCATTAATTTCTTACTGTCAGACTGCTAATACAAGTTATTTTCTGACTACTTAAGCTGTCTACTAGATTTTCAATATGCATAATTCATAAACCAACAGGTGTATTTATAGTGGTTTCTCTGCTTCTGTTTGCATGTTCAGCCTGTTCGGCTTCAGCACCTCATAAATTCCCCGCGTGTTAGCATATCAGTGCATGCATAGTTCAGTTACGGCTAGGCACAACCCTTTTTTATCCAAAACTCAACTGACAGAGAGAAAAGCCAATCTGTATTAGTTGGTCTACTGTATGTATTGCGGAAAATTCCATTTAAAACAAAATCCACGCCTAGGATTTAGTGAAATTAAATAGTTAATCTATACAATTCAAAATTTAAGGGGAGACACTGCAGGCAAAAGTGCACTCTTGCCTCACAGCAAGAAGGTCCCGAGTTCGATCCCGGGCCAGGACAGGGTCTTTCTATGTGGAGTTTGCATGTTTCTCCCCATGTCTGGATGGGTTTCCTCCGGGTGCTCCGGTTTCCCCATCAACCCAAAACATGCAAATACTCCAGCCAGGTGATTCTGACCATCGAAGGATGGGTCAAATGCAGAAGACATATTTCCCTACGGGGACAATACAGTTCACCTTAACCGGAATAAAATCTTCATGTTTTGTATGGGCCTGATCAAAAGTCCAATCTATAATATGTTTTTTTTCTATTTCACTGAATAAACTTGACTCTATAGATTTATTAGAAATATTGTAACTTCAATACAGAAGATTTTGAAGGCGAAGGCTTGAAAATCAAGCCATCCTTTGAGAGTTTTACACAAATTCATGTTCCATGATTCTGTTCACAAATTAGATTTAGATTTGATCCATTTATCCTGTAATCTGTGTTTTCTTATACATAATACTAGGTATGTAATGACAGATTAATTAATGAAGGATAAAAATAGTTTGCAACAGATTTTTTACAACCCTGTCCTTCAAAATGACAGAGAAAAATGATCCCTAGCGAAACCACTGGTGCGTATATGCCCTTTTAGTGGCCCAGTGGCTGTCTGGGTGCAGCATGGCACCTTTTCTTTCCATCACAGCGGCCTCTATGACGCTGCAGGATCAATTATTTTAGGGTTTCGTGCCAGAAACCTACTGGGCCACTGGAAGGTCAAATACGCACTAATATCAAGATTTTTCTCTTTTTTTTTTACACATAAAAAGTCCCGGTAAAAAGTTACACAATGCCTTTAAACCTGCCTCTGGTGTCCCTGAAACAAGCAGCATTTGAGCATTTCTAATAATCTATAATTTACTGTATTTACTATATTTATGTCAAGTATACAGCAAAAGTTTCATATTGATCAATCCTTTTGCAGTGTCTCACCTTCTTGATAAAGTGAACGTTCACTACCATGGAGGTGGAGTTGTGCAAGACTTACAACTAAAAGGACACTAATCATGACTGCTGTAGCTGACATGGTTAAATCTCAAAGGATTAATCGTGTTTGATTCTGTGTGATGTGTGTCATTGTGTTATGCGGAATCAAACTTGAAAGGGATTGACCTCAAGGCTTATCTCCACTTTGACAGCTACGGTCACCTGGAGTTGTGAGAAAAATCAAGAGTGACTCATAATCTTGGATACACATGAAAACATGCCCAATACGTATTTGTTGGTAAGATATGTCATTGTGAGGAAGACTTAACCAGGTTGAGAAATAATAAAAAACAAACCTCTAGAGCAGGCAAAGAGCCAAACGCAATATTGTTTCACCAGTAAAGACCAAATTTAAACAGATCTATCTTTTTATATCCTTTAAATGCAGTGCTTTTGAGTAGGACATGCTGTTTTGGCGTCGTAGCCACTTCTGACAGTCTACTACAGTCACAAAGTAATTGAAATAACTATAGTTACAAATCTAAGATTTGGCCCCTGGGCCACACTTTGGGCACCCCTGCTCTAGAGAATTGTACAATAATAGTGTCACCTGCATTTTGTGGAATATTAATAGCTATAGGCTTATGCTGTATTTCAATCAAACTAAATGTCTGAAGATGCATCACATTGTCTCTTTTCTTTACATGCCTGCCCCAAAGAAGATTAGGTCATTTCAGGTCTTTAAGTAGATTAGTAACTTATGAGGAGCTGTTACAAAACATTTCTTTGAATCCAGCATATGTACTAGGAACCAGAAATTGCATTCATATGATAGGCTACTGAAATTGCATAATACATCAACAAACATACAGTACATCAATCAAGTAAAATCTAGGACTGTGAGAGTCGGTTGAATATCAAAATTTATTACTCAAGCTCATTACATAAGAAAGGGATTGTGTCAGATATCAAAGCTGGTCTTGGCTATAGTTCGTTGGCAGTTACTTGTCATGGCTCGCATAAGAAAAACGTTTGTGTCAACACGTCAGACTATTCAGTAACATTCTGAAGTGCTCATTGAATATTCAGTGCAACAAATCATTCCATATTGAAAACCTGCATGTGCATTGTTATTATCTGACAAAACCAGTCTCAAACACGCACACCGTAAATATTTCTTTAGATTTTCTATTCATCCTGAATGCTTGAATCATCGGTCTCATCACTGTCATTAGACTGCGCTCACAGGCATAGCTACAGTGTTTGTAAATACAACCGAGAAATAAAACGTGTATACATTTGATCCCAGGCTTTGAACACATTCGAATCAACTTCAATTATAGTGATAGTGAAATTGGGTCATCTCCATGTGCACCCTCACGAATTTTGCCCAAAGCTAAACGCACATGTCTTTATGAGCTGTGGGAGCTGTCAGAGTTAAATCCGGAGACTTCACAGAGGTATTTCATATAGCATGAGAAACAGCACGAAAGGTGAAAGGCTTTCACGACTTTATTTATTAGGATCCCCTTTAGCTGCACCCTGAGGCCGGATAATCTTCCTGGGGTGCTGCTTTAAAACAATTACTTACAATTCATTCATATGTCTCACGAGTATGAAGCACAAAAAGTGTCAAATTCTTTTTTCGAGACTTCTTAATAAAGTCACCTGTTCTCCCTGGTTTGACATGTTGGCAGGATGTGACATATGAGGATACAAATTAAAATAGCTGAATTATAGAAGTACATTACAGTTTTATCAGTCTATAAGTGAATTTGTGATGTACAGCATATTTCTGGTAAATAAATCGGTAATAAGTAATATTAAAAGTATAATAATAATAAAAATAAATTAAAAAAAAAAAGACAGAGGAGATCCTTGAGGTACCCCTTTGTCAACTGTATATGGAAGTATGAGGTAAATCAGTTTGTTTCAACTTAGTACTATATAGTACTATATTCAACTTTTGGACATTTTTCATAGAATACACAAAAATCCTCTTTTCCCACACATGAAGCCATTTATTGCCAAAGAACTGAGTTTACTCTTTTGAAATCATAATGAAACAGAAACTACTCAAATGTCCCTGATCTAACGTTTACATGACCTTCAACAACTGCCAGGAAAATTGTTCAGAAGCAAAGAATAACTCACTTCAGCTGAAATACAAGACTCTGACAAAAATGATGTTTGTTTCAAGACATTTGGCGAGTAGCTGAAAAGCGTAAATAAGGTTTTTGTGTTATTCATATTCTATGAAATGCACAGTATTGGGGAGTAACTTAATATAAATATAAAGAATATTCATTTTGAGTAATGTATTCAGGTACAAATACTCTCTCATTTGAGGGTATTTTGAATACAGTTACTTTTCAAATACCAAAGGAATACATTGCAATATTAATATTCAAATTTTACATTAAAAAAAAGAAAGAAAAAAACCTTCAAGGAACATCTGAATTTCCTACCAAAATAAGAATTTGAAAGGCCTTAAGTCACGGTTCATGTAAATAATGCACATGAGTCATGTGACCTGCTGTGATCTGATTGGTCAAGTGTGCTCTATAAACGTAAATATGTTAATAACAGTTGGTGTAAAAGTGTTGCTACATATTTTTACTCATTCACCATATTTATACAAAAATATAATGCAAATGAAGGTGAAAGTATTCAGAATACGGTACACTGATTGGGCAAAATAACTGAATACATTACAAAATACTTTTTAAGTATTCAGTATTCTGGAACTGAATACAATTTCAAAGTATTCTACCCAACACTGGAAATGCATACATTTACATACCCTAAACGTTTGAGCACAACTGTAGTTATGAATGCCATTGTTGTGGAGAAATTTAGTCAAAGGCCCGACTGGTGACGGGGAACAAAAGTTGAATGTTGAATATTGTGACAATTGATTGAAAATTAATTTTCAGGCATTTTTAACCTCTGTGAAGATTGACAGAAACAGCAAGCACCTCTAAAAGCTTCTACATGATCACTTTTTTTTTTTAAGTTTAAATTTTCTTAAAACTGAAACAGATCATTTTAAAATGCTATTAAAAGCTCTTTTGTAGTGGCCCAAATACAATATTTTAATGATTAACGTTACGTTATATAAACACATTAGATCTGGCACAGCAAAACAAAGCAGATATAAATCCTCTCATATGATCCTTTAATTTGATCTTTTTCTTGGAAAATGTGACAATAAATAAAAAGTAAAAAGGGAACTCTAATGGGGGTCACAGTACTCTGCGAATTGTTAACCTATAATCTCTAATAATACACAAGAAGATACGTACAATTGAGTTGTACAGTTTCTTTTTCATTTTTACTTTTTGGTTGGAATGACCCTTAATCTACATAAACTGCAAAATGTTTTTATACAAGCTCCATCATCTGACAACTGAAGACCTGAATAAATGTGCTGCTGTGCAAGAATTATGCCTTTTTTCATGTCAAAATGTTTGATTTTTTTTTCTGGTTTGTTTGAATCTTTTACAAAATGAAATGAGGGATTATTATTAATTATCACTATTACAAGTTTATATTTGATGTTGCACAAGTCCTTTCATTGACAACATCAATAAAGACTTCTGATCTGATAATTTGATGAACAGGCCACAAAAGCCACACTATTCATGAATTTCACCTTTTGATGTCACTACAGTGAGTTTCTCCATTGTGAGAGTCTTATCTCAATTATAAAGTCTTATTTTACAATAACATCCAAAAGTAAAATGACTGTCAAAAAGAGGCATGCAGCGACACATGCCTGTGACAATAAACCTTATTTGAATACTGGGGGAAAGTATGCCTGCAAGTAATTTAACTTCAAAGACATTTCCAGCTCATATCGCAAGTGTTGACCTAAATATCCCACGCCTACAAGTCAGTGCCTGTCTTCTCGCGCTGTACGCATGGCATTGGATTGGTTGGCATAATAATCATCATCTTGAAGTCCTCTAAGACAGTTTTTCTTTCACATCTATTTGAATCAATTTCGGAAAAATTAGAATTTTGTGCCAGTCGATTGATTTTTTTTTTTTTTTTTTTTTTTTTGTTGTGCGTTATCCTGTATCCTTTTTAGCATTGGAGCTCCATCTGCCTTTCATTCTGGTCATGGCTGATCGTCTACAAGCTGTAGTAGCCTTATGCAGACAGCAGAGGGCGGCTGTGAGCAATGAACCAACTCTGATGACGAGAGAGAGAGAGAGGAAGGAGAGAGAGAGAGAGAGAGAGGAGAGAGAAGGAGGAAGAGAGAGAGGGAGAGAGAGGGAAGAGAGAGAGAGAGAGAGGAAGGAGAGAGAGAGAGGAGAGAGAGAGAGAGGAAGGAGAGAGAAGGAGAGAGAGAGAGGAGAGAGAGAGAGGAGAGAGAGAGAGAGAGAGGGGAGGGGAGAGAGAGAGGGGAGAGAGAGAGAGAGAGAGAGAGAGAGAGAGAGAGAGAGAGACATTATTTGCAAAAGGATAATAATATTTCAACAGAGACCTATTTGGCTCTTTTATTGCAGAATCAACAATTATATAATATAGCCTATGGACATTCTCAGGACATTCACAAACCTAGACCACATTTTGGCAGCATTATAAGCCACCTATAGGTTAACACTGTCTTCATTACATCACCATATTGTGATATTTTTTGCTTAAAAAGTCATTTCACTAGAACATTAGGTTGTCAGATTTACATCACTGCATCATAATGGCCAATAAGATAAATTAAGTTTTGGAATGAAGTTTAAAGTGTAGCAGCCTATAGAAGGTTATAGCATATTGTCAAGTTGCTTCTCTTTGAAAATGTTTGACTTGCAAATGACAAGCCTTCATTTATGGGCAGCTAGAGGTAGGATGTCATCACTTGTGACGCAGGCTGTGTTTGCTTATTGGGTCGACACTCATGCGTTTCAAATATCTCTTGTAGTAAATATGAGTTTGTGAGAAGAAGGTGTGTGTCAAAGGCTGCACTGAGTCATTCAGGTGATCTGAGGATATCAACTGGTTCCATTCATTGGTTAATAACTGGGGTGTCAACATGAACTGGGCATAAGAGTTAGTAAATATTTGGGCCCAATATGGAGAAGGGAATCTTATTTGTATACAGAGCTTTTTATCCAAAGTGCTTCACACAAGGAGGAGGTGGGGGTTTGTTCACTCCATGCTGGGGGTGGTAGGCTATACTATGTTTGTAGCCACAGTTGCCACTGGGGTAGACTGACATAAGCGCAGCTGCACACATCTGCGGCAACGGACCCCACCATCACCACTCACATAGGCATTGAGTGACGTGTCTTGCTCAATGGCACAACATGAGTCTGCACCTGCGGTAGCCGAGATTCAAGCCTCCGATGATCCGATCATGAGATGACCTGCTCCACCATCTACAGACCTGTCGCTTTTGTGTTTTGTGGAGAGATGGGTCAATTTCGGTCAGATTTTGGGCCAGTTTAATCTCGTAAGATAAGATAAGATAGCCTTTATTGTCTCCAGAGAGGAGACATTCTTTTTTGGACATCAAGGGCATCAGTACAACACTTACATTTCTCACATCCTCACAATTTACATCATCATTAAACAAACCAAGAGCTGCACATCACAAGAAATTGCACAGTTACACATCATTTACAACACAGAGAAGGAAGATTGCATTATCCCCAAAAGGCCTTAAAGTGCAGCAACTATTGCACCTGGCCCTAAACTTAGTAAGGTGCAGTTTCTTTTGCACATTCCCTATTTGGTCTGAATAAAGTGCAGTTGATATTGCACTCTTCCCAAATGACCTTAAAGTGCGATGACGTAACCTGTTTATACCACTTTAGTTTTATTCATCACTGAGATTGATAGAGGAATGAAGGAGTTCTTATACCTGTTCCTTTTACATTGTGGCACCCTGTACCTCTTGAGGGCATTAACTCGTACTGATCTGACAGAATATGGTTGGAGTCACTTGCTATTCTTCAACCCTGTTTGACAGCAGTCTCCTCGACCATGTCCTGTAGAGAGAGAAGATAACTCTTCATCAGATTAGTTACTTGTGACTTAAGTTTAACAGACAGATTTACATGTTGCTATCCCATCCTGATTATGGATTCAATACACGTTCTAAAGAAAATGAACATTACACCTTTGTCTACACCATGCATAACATATAAACTTTCACCTGGAAACAAATTAATTGCCCAATCATCACAATAAGGCATTAAATTATTGCACTGATTCAACATTTCTCCCATTGATTTACATAGAAAATGGTAACAGTTACACTCTTGCAACAACATCTCCACAGCTCACAGACCAGCACTTACAGACTCTTTCCAGTCTTGACCTTAACAATATTTTGAACGTTTTGTTCAGATGGATTTTTCAATATTTAATTTCAAGCCTGATTTATTCAGATCTGAACCCCGCAACACAAAAGTTGAATTTTTACAGACTTATTCACTAATAACTAGATTATAAAAAAAATAAAAAAATAAAAAAAATCCCCTCTGAAAAAATCTTTCTCACTAATATATCAACAATAAATTTAAGTTTGGCTTTATCCATTATTTTTGTATTTTGTCGCTGAAAATATATGCAATTTTGGCTGTTTTTACATATAAAATGCCTTATTCTTTATAAGAAAACATTAAATGGCAGAACAGCAAAAGCTTTAAATTGATATCACTCAATAAACATTTCTCTAATAATGTCTCGCCTTAAAAGGCACCACAAACAAATCACAAAGATTGTATTTAAGGCAAGTTACTTTTTTGTATTTGGGGAAATTGACTTTGCAGGTGGTCTACCTTTTGTCTGCAGTCCCTAATATGACATTAGATGAAACCATACAACAGTTTCCAGTGTCTATAACATTGCCTTGATAAAAGAATACTGTTGGCTGGATGATGGACTTAAGCTTTTGACACTCTGTAGTTCTCTAATACAGCTGTATCTTGTACAGATGTAAGAGGGATTTTAGAGTGGATTTCTCCACTGAAAAAAAAAGGTCAAAATACTTCAGTGGAGGTGTATGGTGTCTGAAAAGTCAAGTGACATACAGAATTATGAAGTACAGTCTGTAGCCAGTCAGCCAAAGACATACCACTGAATCATCAAAGGCCTAAACTGCTGCTCAACTTACAAAATGTAGCAAAATAAATGACACAGATGAAACAAAAATGTAGACTAACATAAAACATATTTTGTTTGTCCAAATCTTTTTTTTTTTTGGACAAAGGCCCTATTTGTTGTAAAATGTCTGAGTGTATTGAAAAACAGTTATTTTAGGGGGGAAAGATCACCGTGCACAATACATATCATTAAGCAACAATCTTTAACAAGATGCTTGTTGTCATTAGCATTATGATGACAGAGAAAATCTCCAAGCTGCTCCATTAAAGTTGTAAAATGTGCTTTAAAACTCATCCTTGTGAAAGATTGGGAGTTTAGAAAGATGTTAGTATTTGGACAAAATATTTTGGAAAAAAATGCTATCCTGGTTGTTTATTAAATCCCACAAAATCAGGTTTAGGGCCTTTAATATACCCCAAAAAATGTCAACTAACTTATTACTGGTTTGTAAAAAATACAGCAGTTATGAAAATAATACAATTAATAATATTAAATATTGATACAGGTTATAGGATTATTGAGTCATGCAAAGATGCATGATACACCAACCACAAAAACGTCTGCTGAGAGTGAGATCCACTTCATCCTTCTATGAATAATGACTATTCATCTGAGACTGAGGTCAACAGTGGTGCTTTATACTAAGTCTGCACATTATCGTACACTACTGCAGCACAAGAACTGCATGTACAGTCACTTGTGAGCCCACTGAACAACACCGCTGTAAGTCACGACCTTTGACTTTTAAAAGGTAGTTACAAGTCATTTAGATAAGTTGCAAGTACTTACATATTGTTTAGTTATTTTTTGTGTGGGGTTTGGGGTTGCAAGATGCACATATGACAATGTTATTGGGTGAATAAAAAACTTTTAAGAAGGGAAAATGGCCTACAAAACACATCCTCATGCAAAATAGCAAAATAGAGGGTTTACCAACTTTACCCTTTATGGCAATTCATGGATAAAATTCAGGAGGTGTGCAGATCAATTAATGTTAAACTCACAACCAAATGTACATGCAAGTGACTGCACATGGTGGCATTTGGTGATATACTGCAGTGCTACATTGGACCAAGGACACTTTGGATTTATATAATTCTACAATTAAGAACAACAACAACACAAACTAATCAAAATGTTTGTTATTGTCTTCCAGTACTTGAGAACAGTGTTGATTATAATAAGTTTATTGGCATATTCTCCTTATAGGCAAGGCAAGGGCCAGGCATCTGCACATTTGCATGCCTATAAATTGCATGCACATTACATAGTGAATGTCTATATGGTTGTTTGAATGCAATGTGACTTACATGGCTGACATCCATGATTCACAGCTGGGCTTCAGGTCAAGAGGGTGTACAAAGGCGTGATTTGAGTGAAATTGAGAGAGAGTGAGAGACAAAGCCAGAGAGAGAGGGAGGGGGTGAGAGAGAGTGATAGTTAGAGAATCAGAGTTACAGATTAGTCCTAGACAAAAATTTGTGCATTTTGTCCATTCATGATTGAAAATTGATTCAGAATATGTTTGCAGATGTATTCAACATCAATCATTTTTTGCACCAAGAGGAAAAACCATAGACTGTAAATAAAGATGGCCAAAGCCCACGTGACTTTCCCCATTGTTTTCAGCACAGGCTAATGAAGCAAATTCATGCTAGCATTTGGACTGTCGCCATGTTGTTTTATTTATGAGTTATTCCATCAAAGTCCAGACAGGTACGCATCAACTGATCTAAGCTCATGTAAGAACACATCTCAGGATGAATAATAGTGGCCTATTCCTTTAAAGAGGGGCCAAAAAGTTTACATGTGAGTCAATGGGCACTTCCGGCTTCCAAAAACAATCCCTGTATGTTAGCGAGCTTCGACCAGAGCTAGCCAATTAGCTCTACATCAATAGTATACACTCTATGGGAAAAACATGTGATTTTATACACTGCCTGGTCTAAAATAAAGTCACCAACTGGATTTAACTAAGCAAATAAAACTGGGGTTGATGCAGTTTGTCAGTTTTAGGTTCAGCAACACTATATGCCCAAAGGATGAGATCAGCTGAAACATGAACATCCCGAATTATTATTTATAAGTTATTCCATCAATGGATTTCTTCTTCTCTGATGGCACGGGCATATTCTAAGATGACAATCCCAGGATCAGGCTCATATAGTGAAAGAGTGGTTCAGGAGTGTGAATCGTCATTTTCACACATGGATTTTCCACCACAGTATCCATATCTTAACTCCACTGAGAATAGTTGGGATGTGCTGGAGAAGGCTTTGCTCAGTGTTCACACTCTTCATCATCAATACAAGATCGTAGTGAAAAATGAATGCCACACTGGATCAGATGGAAATAAATCTTTGGATATTGCAGAAGCTTGTTAAAACAATGCCACAGCAAATGGTGCTGTAGTCAAAGCTAAAGGTGGCCTAAAGTGCGTGTGACATTTTTTTTTTGTGTTGACTTGTTTTTTGGCCAGGCAGTGTATATAAGTATATATATTTCTGAGTATGTTTCACCAAGGCAATAATTTTATAGCGTATAAGCTTATAGAAATGTTTAAAGCCTTCGGGAAGCTATTTCAAATGGGGTGGAAAGACTCTTTAGATGGATCCTAAATTACCTGACAAGGAGAATCGAAAGAGATGCTCCTACTGTATGTATTAGAGTTCATAAAGACAAACAAAGGAAAACGCAGGTCTAAAGTGCAGGTCTAAAGAGAAAACCTTGAAAAAAGTTGATTTGGGCAGTAGTTTTTACTTGTTTGAATGAGACCACAGTGATAGCATAAAGCACAAGTGGCTCTCTACTTATACAACTAAGAACTGATTAACTAACTCACTAACATAACTTTAACAATAAAGAAATTGCATAAAAACACTGGCAGCGATGGTAGTAAATCTGTTTTGTGTTTGACGATGATGTTGGTTTAAACCTTGTATACCCCCCTTACCCTGGTCGATAAATTAACTCTCCCTTTTGGCCCTCATAATTTTTATATTGAGGCAAAAACAATTGAGTCTTGAGTGAATAGGGAATCTTTGCACAGGAATAAAAGTAATGTACCATTATTAATTTTTATGACATTTGTTCTATGCTTTTGTTCATGCATAGCGATGAACATGCTTCCAGTTTATGTTCATCCTGTAGATGGTTTCATTAGCTCGGCTACCAAATAGACAGAAATAATAAACAACAGAGGTAACAAATGGAAACAGAAAACGATAAGAATACAGTTTACAATTAACAAATTGAAATATTTTGGTTTAGAAATATTTTGCAGGTGGGATTTATTTTTTATTTATTTATTTTTAGATATGTTTGTGCCTGTTTTAAATTGCACAATTTTACTGATTCAAAATAGACCATGTCTGACTTGAAGAAAATCTGTCACTCTTTGCAATTTTAATCAATCAAGTATTCATCCGCCACATTGCTCCGCGCTATTGGGGCAAAGCACAACCCTGGCGGAGTGATTTGCTGAGGACTACACCCAAGCGGCTGTCCTGTTGCAGCAGCGCTGCTCCTCGTTTCCGAGACCTAGACAGAAGAAAGCCGGGACGTGCGGAGCCGGGGGGTTACCTGCAGGAGAGGCCCGTTAAACCACAGATAATTATAGCTTCCTTGTCGTTTTGAAGGACACCAGTGACCTAACTTGACCCATCGCACCTTTCCTCTTAGAAATAATTTGACAACATAACATGTCCTCCTGGCAAAGCTACGTGGACAACCTGATGGCTGATGGCAGCTGCCAGGACGCGGCCATTGTTGGGTACACGGACGCCAAATATGTCTGGGCATCGCAAGCCGGTGGTACCTTTGCCAACGTCACGGTCAGTACACTCTTTATTTTACTACTCTATAATATACCGTAGGCTAATTGTCCACTTACCAGTGCAATCCGTCGGTCTGTAGATGGGCCTCTTTGAATGGGGGAAGCAGTGGGGTACACATGGTGGTATCTATCGAGCGGCATGCATACACCAGTAATCTTATCCGGTGATTCCTTTTATTATTTGCACATTTTTAAACCGACTGGAAACTCAAAAGTGGCCTAGAACATTAAACTATGATTGCAATAAAGATGCTCTATTCAACAGAAGACCAGACTGACACATAACGGTAAGGCGAAGCTAAAGGCTACGTGCTAGCGGCTAGGTAGCTTGTTAGCATGGACTACCTCCAGATACCGGTCAAATAAATCAAAATGAAACAAAGTAACATGTCGGTGTAACACAGCGGGCCTCTAAAGTGTGAACAGTGTATACACTAGTTTGCTCTCTCGCACCTTTTAATCGTCTTTTGGTTGTCCGTGCATATCAAACAATTGCCGGTACAATTACTAAGCAATGCGATGTGAGCATTAATTAGCAAACTGCAGCTTTGCTAGTTTTATTCGGGCCGCTCCCGTTAGAAAAATCATTGCAGCTAACGCTTTTAGCGCAGGCTCTGGTACAGCGTCAATCTGATATTGTCGCTCGGTCCGTAGATATTTTTTGTGAATCGCCCTGCCGCTACCGCCCCTCGTTTTCAAGATGGCGGATAGCTACTTATTCATTTTTGTTCACGGCATGCCTCTGAACATAGCTTTTATGAAAAGGCTGAGGTTGCGCCATTGACTTTTTAGGTTTTATCTGAAATTGTTACAAAACACCAACTCTATGTAGCTAACACGACTAAGTAAGGAATTGCCCCCAATGTTTTATTGAGCCTCCATTTTGTATTATTAGTCCTTTTTTAATAAATGCCGTGCCTGGGGTCCTTGGTTACCCTTTTTTATAATTAAGACGACAGTCCTGGATGTTCATTTGCGTTAAGGATTAATGTCCCTTTGCCGATGTTTGTTGGGAGTGTCCTCGGAGCTATGACAGTAACGGAGTCTTGTAAAGCGCTCTCGAGTGCTTGGTAGGAGAAAACAAATCCCTTTTGCATCATGGGACTTAACCTGATAACATTCTGCCTGTAGTGCAAGAATGAAGTCTTAAGAATTACAAACGACGCTGACGCGATCAATTTCGTATTATTTAATAAATGTAACCATTTGATATTCAAGGTTTCTCTCTTGCTATTAGCATTCAGTCTTGCTAACATCTTCCACTGCAAGAACCATTGGAGCGTTTGATGTTTGCTATGACTGTGCATTTCTGGACCGAAGGGCGACGCCTTTTGTTCTGATGACTGATTTTGCTTGAACCTTGAAGCCATTTCCGCAGGATTTTAAATGAGCATGTGTTTTTTGGCGTTCAGTAGGATGTAGAAATCATGTGCACGTTTAGCATCTTAGCATAATGCTCAAATAGGCTGCCGGGGGCCTTTGAGAGATTCTTTACAGCTGTGATTTAACAAAGAAAGGTAGCCATTTAACGGTTGTATTTTTTTTTTCTCTAATTGAAGGACACTGGGTTCCGCATGGCTGTCACAGAATGTCTGATTCAAGTTCGAAATCCGTGTTATCGCGTTTATACATTAAAAGACAAAAGCAAAAAGTCCCTGTTTCCAATGAGTGCTTTGTTGGATTTCACTCTCAAATATTGTACAGAATGCTACATGTTCTTTGTAAACTAGACAAGTAAGCAGGAGTCTGGCAAACTCAAACGACTCATTGCCTTCTGTCAAAAAATGAAAGCAGTTTGTATGTGCCTTTTTTAATTTTGTGTTTTTTTTTTTTCTCTTTATAGCCTGACGAAATTGATGTGCTAACAGGAAAAGACCGGGAGGGATTCTTTACCAATGGGCTGACCCTAGGCAATAAAAAGTGCTCAGTAATCAGAGACAGCCTCCAAATTGACGCCGACTGGACGATGGACATCCGGACGAAGAGTCAAGGAGGAGAGCCAACATACAACGTTTCTTTAGGGAAAGCCGGCAAAGGTAAGCATGACACATGAGGTTTAGTGGCCAAAATAGATTGTGCTATTGCTACAGATGATGTGGGCTGCTTTGGCATAGCTGTTAGCAATCTTCTAGCACTGCTGTGTTAATGCACGTGGATAGAACATGGATGCACCTTTCCTCAATATGATGCCATAGTTTGTTATACTGTTTTTATCAGCTACAGAAATACTTTCCTTTACAGGTTTAACAGGTTGGTAATATTCATCTCCAAATGGGCTTTATTTATCTTTTGCAATTTGTGGAATATTCACCAATTGTTGCATTTCTAATTATATCACTAGTAATTTATTCCTGAGTACAATTGATTAAAAATATTATAAGATATATAAAATTGGTGAGTTTCAATTCACATTGGGTCGTTTACTGGTCAGAAGCATTTAAGAGAAGACTAACATGATCCCATGATACAAAACTGCAAGAACAATTGTACAATGCTAAACTACTGTATAGTTGACAGGTTTGATACTTGAGAATTACCAAAAGAGTAGTTGTTTTCAGGGGACATTCTATTACCTGAATAACCTTTTGAATTTTGTTAATCGTGCCCATTAAAATGGGATTATGTATCTAAAAATGAAGTCCAAACAAGTTGGTCTTCCAGAAAGGTTGTTTTTCTGCTATAAAAGTAAAACAAAATATTGCCATAAAATTATGCCATTTTGCCTTTCTGAGCCCCAGCACTATGCCCCTTTTTTTCTTTTAAAGATCTATTTCCATAATAAATGCTCAACTTGCGAGGTTTTCTGGTCTGATGTTTGATTCTCCCACAATGACAAACTGCATGCCTAGTCTTCCCTCTTGTCAACACTCCTGTTTATCCTCAAAGGTAGCATCTTCCCCTCACTCGCTATGAACATTGACATGTATTGAGGAGAGGTACAAGCATGCAGTGGATAACCTGCATGTGTGTAGTTGTCCCAATGGTGAGTAGACTCCGATTTTCTATACCTTGCTGCTGGTATGTGGCAGAGAAATCTCACTCCAAAACGAAAATATCTACTCTTCCCCAATCATGCCAAGCAGCCTCTGCTCTCAAATTGGTTACTGTTACGAACGGCATGTTGTAGTGTCAGCAAACTGAACTTTATGTTGTCGACTTACAGAATTCACAAGGAAAACAAAGTTGCATGTTCTGTTTTCCCTCTGCTGTCCTCACTGTCCCCTGCGTGAGATGTCTTGTCGACCACCAGCAGCACTGATTAGAGCCGTGACTGTTTTTCTAGTTGATCTTTAAATCACTGCCTTGCTCTGTGTGGGCTGTCCTCTGTAGCTGTTCACCTGCTGTCTGTGTTTCTGGTCTTTTCACTGTGACCACCTCCTTCTAAATGTTCCTTCTGTCTTCTTTTCTTACAGTCTTGGTCTTGGTAATGGGCAAAGAAGGGGTCCATGGAGGCGGATTGAATAAGAAGGCATACTCAATGGCAAAATATTTGAGGGATTCAGGGTTTTAGTCTTGTTTGATGTAGTTGAGGGAAAGAGGGAAAAAAAAAACAAATAAAAAAAACAAAACAAAAAAGATAAAACTTATTTAAAAAAAACTTTAAATAAAAAGTGAAAATACCTGTTAAGCCCACATTTGCCCCAAAGCCGTCCTGTTTAAACAAAGCCCCAGGAGCATTTCTGACACAGCGCAGGGTTTAAAAATATGCCCTCCCCCTGTCCCCATGTACATCCACGTGGCAATAAATAATTTCCTTTTTCCAACAATGCTATCACCATGTGTGTTTATTTATTTTGCTTTTTGTTTCCTTTGTACTCCAGCATTGGTTATTGTCATGGGAAAGGAAGGTGTCCATGGAGGGTCGCTCAACAAGAAAGCATTTACGATGGCCGATTACCTGAGGAAGTCCGGATACTAACGGCAGTCTGTTCCTGGCCACCTAGCAGTTCACCCTTACCACCCTGTTGCATTTCACACTACTAGTTTGTACTTTACTTTCTGCCTTCTTTTACTTTGAAAACCTTGTGTCCCCCCCCCCCCCCCCCCCCCCC
>OMNZ01029264.1:0-25911 GCA_900303255.1 Lesueurigobius sanzi | reverse complement strand
TGCGCACGCGAACTCGTCATCTTTCGTTACACATGAAAATACTTTTGCTGAATGTTTTTTTCACTCCTTTTAATCAAACAGAAAGGTATTTTTGATGATAATGTGATAATATACTCATGGACATTCCAGAAGAAAAATTGAAAATTGAAATATCCTTAGTTATCTCTACACTATATTCTGTAATGCTTGAGGTAATGTACTATATCCTTTCATCATCCTGAGCTGAATTCTCCAAACTCCTGTCTGTAATTTCTATTTCTCACCATCTCTCCTCACCTGCTTTGCACTCTGCCGCCCCCATTACCCTTGTTATATCACACTGTCTGCCAACATCTGAAATGTGCCCAGCCCCTTGTCTAGTTTTAAAGAGTCCCGGTTTTATTCTCTGCCTCTCCATGTTACTCATTCATCCTGCCACCTGCTGCCAGCCCCCTCCCGCTTGACGCTCCTTGTGAAGAATGCTTAAGCTTTAGTTTCAAGGTCCATACAGCAGATTAGATAAAGAGTTCAATAAAACCTGTAAGCTCCGGCATCTCGACCAAGGCTCTCTGGTATTTGCGCAAAAGGTGTGCAGGATGTTAAACATTAATTTGTGGCTTAGAGAAATGTAAATTTGTGTTTTTTTGTCATAACTATATCACGACACTCTGAGTAGCTCTATTGGAAAGTGCAAGATAAATAATATCAATGAATATCTCTTTATATCAGATTGGCTAACGGTCATCCCTTTGGTTGGTTTTGGTGATTACCTGTGTGGGAGTCCAGCCAGCACTCCCACACAGGTGTCCTACCTGTGCCTGGAGCTCTTTACCCATTAAATAAAGCCTCTGCAAATACGACAGTACAGCCAAGGTGTCTCATCAGCCTAAAAAAAGATCTACTTTGAGCAAACAATCTGTCAATCAGAACCTGCAAATGACAATAGTGTGTTTGAGGTAGGTATGAGGAAGAGCAAATCAAAACATTTCAATATACATGAGGGCAATATTGATTTTATTGTGCGTGTGTTTTACGTAGGTAGGTCATTTCCTGAAACTATCAATGTGCTTTTTTTTAATAACCTCTAGGAGTTTTGGTCAATTCTCTTTATCATGTAGTCACATTTCGATGCCAAGATATCTAATAGGGTTCTACAAACAAGCAACTTGAAACCACTTACACAGAAATTATATCCAATAATAATAATTTAGTTTTTCAAAGATAACATTATACATGAATAGCGTGTGTGCCAAGTCAATCCTGTCAATACCTATCAGTTACACGACTCTCACTGCCTTCACAGAGTGCATGTGTGGCTGCTCTATAGGCTGAAGGAGGAGGCCACTGGTTGCCACAACAAACAGTCCCCGGACATGAAAATAAGTCTGAAAAACGGCACTGCGACATTAGCCGGGGCCTCCCTCCCTCACTGAGACACGAGCTAGTCATCCATCCCGTCAGCTATAGTCATACCCTGTCATGAGACCGAGTGAGCGTGCGCAGGAGGCTAAATCATTGTTGGGAGTCAAGACTGGGACCTATGTGTGCGGCCCAGGGGCTGTGAGGTCATCACGGCCAAAGCGGGTCTGGTGGTTGAAAAGCATTTAATGTAGGATTTTTATGGTTACACGGGAAGTTACCAGTCACTCGAACAAACGCTGGTAGACAGAAAGTCATTTCTACATTTGAAGTGTGAAAAAGTCATTTGGACCTCGGCATAGACCACGCCCCTGTACTCACTATCTTCGCAGGAATCTCTGATTTGCTTACAATAAACTAGACACGGAAACCACGCCCTAAGATAAGATAAAGAGGGACCTCAACCTTTTGTGTATTTTGCTTCACTGGATTGAACCGGTGGCATTTTTTTTTTTTTTTCCAAATGTGGCAGCTGTTAATCCATACTATACCCATTATAAAAATGTTTTTGCTCCTGTATGCTTGTATATTTGAACAGAAGTATGGGAAGAAATTGATAAGTTTCAAAGCAAAGATACTTAACAGACATGGTTTAACCCACTCATCTTAAAAAGGCCCTATTGCGTAATGAATCCAACATAACAGTATGTTTTTGATGGAATGTGCAGACTGACAGAGGGCAGTAGAGGCAGTAAAAGTTGTTGAAAGAAGCTGAAGAAAAAAAACGAGGAGGAGAACAACGTGGTTTCACAGACCTGGACATATCTTGGAACAGGTTACATAACAGGGACATTATGTCTCGTATGGACTGTGTGCGTCTGTGTTATTAGAGAGATGGACCGACACTCTGCAAAGAATCTGGCCAATAAGGAAGTGAGGCCAGATTGGAGGGGGCAAAGAGGAAGAAAGTATTGAGTTTCCTGCGCGCCCCCCTCCCTCCCGTGCTTCTGGAAAGGTCAAAAAGGTCACAAATGACTCCGCCCCCTCTAGCCTCAAAGACGCATACAGGAAGTCCAAAACCATCCATCTCTGGGGGTTTGTATTTTTCAAGGGAATTTGGGAACTCTTTTTTTTGTGCCTCCACCAGACCGAAGCAGAGATACACATTCAGGGGAAGCTCATGGCCATTAACAGGGCCTATACTTGATCCCTCTCTCCAGCCCTCCCCATCTCAACACTTAACCTCCTCTGTGTCCCGTCTTATCGCTGCACACTCTCGGAGGGTGCCGGTCCGAGGCGTTAACAGCTGACTGTGTGGGGTTAAGTGGGAGAGTGTCCGTTTTATAGGCCATTTCAGCCACTTGCTCCATTAAAGCCTTGCACTTACAGCAGGCTTCAAGCTAAATGCAATGCAAAGGGGGAAGCCTTAGGGGGCAGGAAGGCATGGAAACGTGCGTGCGGGTGGACACTGGACCGACACACACACACACACACACACACACACACAGCTGTCCGGTCAAGATGGAATCTATTATTCCTTTGTTTCCTCAGCAGCTTCTGGAGGGAGCTGTGAGAGAGGGGGTAGAGAGCTGAATAGTTGGAGTGACAGAAGAGAGATAGAGCATCAAGAACTAAACACAAACGAAGCCCTTTACGAACAGCGCACATGGCTCATCGCTGCGCACTATGGACAGCTATTCTCCTGCAGTACACACATGTCAATAAAGTCTGTGGTATATTAGTATTTGCCATTTATTTAAACACAAGTGAAGTGCTTCGGTGTTCCGCAGTGGAAGTAAGAGGAGCAGTGGTGGCTAACTCCTAGTCAAATCAATATAAATGCTGACATTTTCATGTCTCTGATCTTAATGTGCACTGAGAAACATAGACCACACGAAGAGAGATGCACGATACACGTGTTATCAGCTAGACACGGACTCTCACCTCTCCTGGACAACAGTCACCATGTTCTGGAAGTACTCCTGCTGGGTTGGAGGTAACATACGGTACACATAAGCGTGCCTCACCTGAGCTGCCTTAGATTTGGACTGAATGTGCATGTTTATAAAGGACTCAAGAGTGTTATCATCTTTCCAACCAGATCTTTTCCCTCTTTTTATACCAGAAGGTATAAAATGGCTCCTCTCTCCCACACTTGCCCTAGCTGTTGCTCTGTGCTCTCACACAGTCTGTGAGGTCCATATGTTCTGTCAGAACTGCCTCTGGCTTAATAATTACCCATATTTACATACACAGTGTACTGTATATGATCATCCCACAGACACTTCATCACACTGCTACACAGTGTTAATAAGAAGCTAGAGCTTAATTTAGGTGCACTAACTTCATGGTATTCCACACCTAAATGTACTTCCTTATACCCTGACCCCTCTTTATTTCTTCTGAGACCAATAAAACAAGGACCCTTGCTCCGCATGCTGAATTGTAGCAACATCTAAACATTTGGGTCTGTAAAAAATCCATCTTGAGATCCTTGAGCTGATACAGCTGGGCTCAAATCCACTGGTGGATTGGATTTTAGTTTTACATTTTTTACACTAATAGAGTATCATGATACGCAAATAATAAAAGAAAATGTATTTAATAGGCTTGTTGGACCCCATGGTTAATTCAGAATGTATCACCACAACAAACACCAACTACTGCAATAGCAAGTTCACCTTACTCAGCATACTCAGCATAGTAAAAAGTACTATGTAATACACCCATAAGATAATTTTTCATATGTTCCTTTGGAATATGTATTATATTATGGACACTGTACCAAGACACACGTATCGTATCGTGGGCCCTCATGAAGTTGTTGGCAATACCCAGCCCTAGCTTTGACCGTCTAAACACGATGCATTTGATCCACAGCAGATATCCTAATAAAAGTCTGTCCTTTTCACGAACGATTGGAACTGAAGCAATTCCAGACTGATATTACTGGGCTAATGTTATTTTCACTGTAATGTCAGCTTTTTCAAGGTTAAATGTTGCCGCTGCGGGACCAGCTTGAAAACGTAAGTGTTGCACACATCACAATGCATAAGTTATCCCTTATATACATTGCGATGTGCTAAAGCGTGATTCTGCGCTTCATAACTGAATAACGTAACTACATAACGGTTGACCTTTCAGTCACCTCTGATGGAGTACAGATGGTGTAAGAAGATGGAAAAAGGCCACATGTTTGGATGTCATTAAAAGGTGGAAAGAAAAATATAACAAAAATACAAAAAATGACACTCCAGTTTAGCTACTTTGTTTCTAATGTAGCTAATGAAAAAAAAATAAAAAAAAGTTTATTTATTTTATTTTATTTATGATTTTAAGAACATTTTTTCTTGATGAATGTGCTTATGGCTATTTCCACAGTTTATATAGTGTTTTTATTAGCTTTTCATTTTAAAGTGAACGAAATAGGCAATTAAAGGGACTATACCTGATTTTTTCCTAGTAGTGGAATGAAATTAATTGTTTCCTTTTCTAGTATATTGCAAACTCAGACATTTCTGGAAATCAAAATATAAAGCATTTATTGTCAATTTCGTGAGTTTGCAGGCTAGTTTTCTTGCATTTCTGTGACTATGACCCTAAAAAGTGACCCTGCCAGTTGTGAAATGTGCTTATTAACTCATCTCTAAGAAGAAACACGATTTTAAAAATGTGTGAGGAAAGTTAGGAATGAGCTTGGACCACAACTATCAATTTATTTTACTCCCTCCTTCTCCCATCATTTGTAATAAAAAAAATAAATAAAAAAAATCAGGTATAGTGCCTTTAAAAACAAGTAATTTGGAAACGTACTCATGGGTGGTGTAAGAAAATGCCGCTATACAACTCGTTTATATACTTTGCGAGTCTGGCTGACACTTAGCTATGTGAAATGGGAGTCTGGTTACGTTCGGGTCCAGGGAACACCTCACTGCCTCCTCAAACTGCGACTGCGTGTGTGTCAAAGTGTGTGTGTTTGATGTTATATGCCCTTATAAGGTCGCACAGCTGAACCAGATTTACAGCGGAGAGGGAAAAAGTGAGGGTGCAAGTCCCAGGCAGAGGAACTTGGTGGAGAAAATAGACAAAACAACTGAAAATGTGTGAAAGAATGGACGAAACTGCGTCGAGAGTGAAGACGCAAATGGAAATGTGATTGAAAAGTGCGTTAACTGCACATACTCCTTAGCTGCGTGTGTTGGTATATTCATTATGATCCCATTTGTTTTGTTTGGCAAAAGAAGCGGTCAGCACTTGTGGGAATAATAAAACTGGACGCTGCCAAGTCTAATGCTAAAATCTTGCTGTCACTCTGCATAAGTGGCAGCAAAACCAGCCATTTTGTGCTTGCTTCTTCATTTACAAAAGATAAAGCTAACCTGGTGTAGCAAACACAGTGCACGAGTCCTCTCTGAGTAATGATCAACGATAATGATGCCTGCAAAAGAAACATTTAGCTACACAAATTTCTCAGGGAAAAAAAAGGAAAAAGAGAGCAAATGTCCACACAGCAGAACAGGAATAGAAGCTCATTCCGGAAATTGTGTTTAGGGAAACGGCAGCTTCCGTTTTTTGTGGCCAAAGTAAATGATCTAAGAAACCCAGCACTACCTCCTACGGACATGACTGCACAGAGAATCAACACATCTGCACTTCAGACTTACAACTTAAGGGCCGTTTCTCTTGATAAAATAATTGCTAAAATATTTAGGTATTTTTTATATATATAAAATCAAATAATAATACAATTAGGCTCCGAAAAGGCCGTTAATGCTTACATATTATGTTAGAATTTACACAGGCTGCCAATGCCGACTCTGTTATCTGCTTCTCCCGTTTAGACCTGGTACAGTTGTTGGTCCTAGTACAGACATGGTTTAGACCCAAGAGAAAAACAAAGTACCAAGGCACTCCTCCCACGCTACAATTCTCCATTTACATTTTCTAAAGAGCCTTTATTGTACTGGGCTAATACATATTAAAATCTTTTAAAACATGTTGCTAGTTTCTTCCACGCAAATCGGCTCCAAACAGCCTTTCTCAAGAACTCACTTTTTAGAAAATGTAAATAGAGAATTGTGGTGTGGGAGGAGTGCCTTGGTTCTTTGTTTTTCTCTTAAGTGTCTTAAAGAGAACCTTCCCCAAAAAAATACTTTTGTAGTACTGAATTCCTGAGCACTTTGTGCCAAGATTCTCTCACATGGTTTAGACCTAGTGTAGTCCTAGTCCTGGTTTATCGTCAATAGCCTTCCTCTGCTTGAAAGGTTTTTAAGAAAACGACTGGGAAACCGCAGTACTGTTTGCGCTTGCATAACATCACACATACATATTTAATTCAATAATTAGGGTCTGCTTGGTTTAAAAATTTAGCAACTGGTTAATAAGTAATTTCTGGTCCGTTTTGAGCTAAATAAAAAGTGCTAATCATGGGGCTCAAAAAGTCAGGTCCGGTAATTCCTGACCTCTGGTTTAGAATGTTTCTCGAACAGCAGACATTGATAAAAGCTTAGGTTTGAGGTAAATTCCATCCATTGGCCATTATACAGATTGTACAGCCTCTGTAAAAGCCACAGTATGGATTTTTAACTTTTAATGGCGTGTTCACACCGCACTCGGCTTCGTGGGTGTCGTGTTTGCATTCAAAATGAAATGGTGACGCGCGTCAAGTGGCACCAAGAGACCGCGCGTCATGAGCTTCGCGTTTGGAGCTTTTCTCGCGTTTCTCGCGTTTGACGCACATTATTTGACGCGCGTCAGGAGCTTTGGCGTCAAAAATTGTTGAGCATTGCTGAACTTTTCAAGCTTTGACGCGGGGTGCCAACCAATCAGAAAGGCTCGCTGAGAGAAAGCAGGAAGAAGGGAGAGGCAGCTATGGTGCAATTCCCTCCTCATAACATAATATTTCCAGTGTATACTGTCTATGGTCTCACATGAATCATACCGCCATTTTAGCGCATTGTTGTCAAAAACTGCCTTGATTTTAAAGAAATAAATCGCTGGGTGACTGTGGCCACCGTGTCATGCGGGGAGCATGCTCTGCTCTGCCGCCGGCAATCCTTCCCTTTCCTCTCAGCGGAGGAATGAAATAGCAGGGAGGGAAGACTTGGGGGAAACAGAGCAAAAATTCCTTCAACCACGCACCACAGAAACAGAAGAGGTGGTTTATCATTGGGAGAAGCCCCTCTGTCTCTATTGGTTTGGTTTTGTGTCCTTTTGACGTAGTTATGCCACGAAAAAAATACCTATTTTTCGTGACATAGCTACGCATCTCTGTGTTGTAGTATCGTGCAATGCATACGCATTTGAGTGAGGAGACCGGCAGGTATGAGAACCGTATGGCATCAATGCGCCTCAGGCTTCGTCTCTCTGGTGACACCAAAGTGACACGAGTCAATTTCAAAACAAACAAGCGTCAAAAAACGGGCGTCAAGGGCGTTTTGACGCGTTTGGTCTGAACGCCGCTTAAGAGTTCAGACTTCAACATTTGAACATAAAAATGTCATAAATATCAGGTGATGAATACTTGTTGAACCCACAGTATGTGAAGTGGCAGTAGTGTACCTTTACGTCAAAGTTGCAGTCCAAGCGTTTGATGAGGACAATGAAGGCGCCCGTCAGGTTATCCCTGGGAGGCGGCTCGATGGGTAAACAGGCATTCTCTGGACGAGCACCAATCAGGAAGCCCTGTGGGAAAGACATAATCACACTTTTTACTCCACATCCAAAGCAAACCAGCTTCTACGCCTTTTGTTTCTCAAAATATACATATCATACAAAAATGCTTTGAAAACTGGATAAACCCAATTCTAATCCAAAACATGTATAATAAACTGTGATCGACTACTTGCAAGTGATTTTGTTCAATACAGTGTGGGGCGTAAGTTTGTGTACCTCTTGTGTTCTGTTGAAGACTGAATGATCTCCAATAGGCATGAAATTAAAGATTAGGAATTCCCCATACATGTCAAACAAAATCAGGTCTTATTTCCATAGTTTACATTTTCAAAATAGCAGAAAAGGAAAAAAGGCTGTGACAAAGGTTTGGGTAGTTCTATTTTTGGGTAGTTCAAAGTTCTATTTTAACCTCCATTTATCGTTAATGTTATGCCAAAATTTTTGGATGCCACTGTAGAACATTTTGGCCATAATGATTAAGCAAAGGTACGTTTGGGGTGGAAAGAGCACAGAATTTCATGAAAAGAACATCTATCCAACTGTTAAGCATGGAGGTGGATCAATCATGTTTTGGACTTTGGCAGTGGCCCGGGAAACATTTCACAGTTAAAGGAAGAATGAATTCATTTAATTTCCAACAAATTCTATGAGAAAACGTCACACAGTCTGTGAATAACCTGTTAAGTTAAAAAGTGGATGACTTCCACAAATTGATAATAATCTTAAACACACAATGGCCAACCTCCAGAGGCGCAGTCTGAAGAAAAATCTGTGGACCCCAAGGAGCAGCGTGTGCAAGACGGCACAGGGATCTGTCTTTTCTTATGAAGAATGGAAAAAAAATCTCTCAGACTAGAATTGACAAACTGTTGGCTGCTTACAAAAGCGTTTACAAGCTATGAAACGTGCCAAAATGGGTGCTATTTGGTATTAGGGTACCCAGACGTTTGTCATGGACTTTTCTCCTTTTCTGAAAATGTAAATGATGGCAGTGAGACGTGATTTTGTTTAACATGTAAAGGGAATGTGTCATCTTTAATTTATGCCTTTTGTAGATCATTTGATTTCCCTCTTGTTTAATTTTTCACATTAACAGACATTTGAGTCAGAAAACCAAATACTATTCACATAAAATAACCACGTTTTTGCTGTGCCAATTCCATCTTTAGCGACTGTCAAATAAAGACAGTGAAACAAACACGTTAAGCAGAAGAAAAAGTAACGAGGAGGAAAAAAAGGGATAAAAATAGTAAGGTGGCGTGAGGCAGGCAGATGTTTTACGTAGTGCAAGGCGTGAAACATTTGCAGAAAATGAAAAGTGGATTGTGATATTTATGAGCTTGAATTTTTCTGAATCACACTTTTCATGAGCTGTAGGTGAGAAAGGGGCAGGCCGCTCGACAGAAAGTGTGGACTACTAGGGACACTTTCTCTCTCCCGCTCTCTTAAAGCAAGGCCTGATGAATTCCCTGTGGGTACATTATCAAGAAGAGTCAGCACTTTCTCACACACGGATGGTGTCACCATGCTGCATTTTCATTGAGTGAGCCCCGTACTGACTACCAGTAATGATGGACAACTACCACAGTGACCTGATAAAAAAACGTACTATCACAGGGTTAAGAAGGTTTAATTAAACACAACAACAAATCTGGCAACACTTGGTAACCTCTGGATGTCTGCTCTAGTGGCCCAGGTTTGACGCATGACGTCACAACTGTCCTGATGTTGTAAAGCAGTGAGAAGGGTGCCATCTGCTGGTTGTAAGACAACTGACAATAAAAGTAGAAAAAAAAACACCTGCAGACTGGAGAGTGGAGGGAAAAACAGGAAATGACTGCGGAAGGACTCCAGATAGAACAACCAGAGAGAAACCCAAGACCAAGGACAAGGTTTATAACAATCATATAACTTTACAAAGTCCTGCAAAAAGTGTTGACAGGCTTAGGTCATGGTGTGGTTAGCGCTCTCACAGCAAGAAGGTCCCACGTTCAATTCCCAAGTCCCCCAACACACCCAAACCATGCACGAAAGGTTACCCTCAGATAGGAAGTCCTAACCAAACCTAGCTCAAGACCTGGAGATGGGTCACACTGGGTGTTGTACTGTGGTCTTCCACTGCTCCTGACTAAAGTAACCCTTAACCTTTGCCCTGACAGCATTAACGAATAACAAATATGGCTGTGGTGTCAAACAGTTTAAAACACCTGTAAAAAAAGACAAAAAGAAAAGTGCTGAAAATAGTAATTATAATTAATGTTCAGTAAGACCAAAAAGTTGTATCATCTTAGTATTGTTTCATAACGCTTTGGCCATGGCGTTTTTGAAGGGATTCTGTAGGATTTTGTGTTAGAAACTAAAACAAACCAAAAGGAGAATAAGGAGTTGTTCAACTTAAGGGCCACCTTCTACTGATCCTTTTTTATGAACCAGTTGTTTTCTTTTAGCAATTGTATGGCTTTTGGTACAGTATATTCCCTTTTCTTAGTTAATAAGATTCTTAAATATATTATTTTGTGAAAATGTTTATTTATGATCGTAGGCAGAATCATACTTTCTTAAAAGATGAACGATTCACCACTGGAAAAAGAGGAATCATAGCCATGTGATGTTATGAGGAAGTATTTTTGCTGTTGAAATTCACTGTGACCTGATTTGAGAGAAAGCCACAGCAGGTGTTAGTGCAGGGGGATTCCAAATCACATGGGCCGGAGGCTTATGTTGGCGAATTGTGCAAATACTGAATGACAAAATTCAACATTTTGGAAGTAAGACTTCCTCTTACTAAGCACCTTACCTTGGAAGTAGTCACAAAGGCAAAGCCCTTGTTCCCCACTAGTAGTACATGTACCACACTGGTAGTACACGTACCACATGGCCACTTCAATTGGTACTCAGGGTCATTGAAAATGTTAGATTTCATTTACTTGCATTGGGTGTTACATGTTTACATCCAGTTTAGACATGATTTAGTCCATTTTAGAACAGGTTTAGTCCTGATTTGATCTAGGCCTGGTGGTACTTCAGTCAAATACTTTTATGAGATGGTACTTGGTGTGAAAGGTTTGAGAACCACTGGTATAGAAGTATTCTTTTTTTCTTTTTCAAATACATACGTATGTCAACAAAAGTACCCTTTGCCCTAACTGCAATCTGCCTGAATATAGACTTCGAAATGGGACTGTAAACTTCAAATAAATACCTCAAGTTCAACAAAAGGTTTGAAATACACATGGTTAAAAAGTTACATATTTGACCTAGTCAGAGATAATGAAACACATTTTTTGGTTGCTGACACAAAGTACTTTGAGAACGGAAAACAGGAAAGTCAACAGAGGATTATTTCGAGCTGCTCCTTCACAAACACTTCAATCCATAATCCCAGAATCATAAATATATAATAAACAGAACAAACAAATTCAAACTTTAACTAGGGATGGTCCGATATGAAAATTTTCTGCCAATATCGATATCCGATATTTCCCTCGCTGCTGTGGCCGATATCCGATATTTGCCGATATTAATATCAACATTTAAAATCAATAGCAAGACCCACTGACGTCGAGTAAAGTTTCTAAATTCATCATTGGAAAAATTGATAATGCAATATGACTTTGGCTGGTTACAATGATTCACTCAGATTTATTTTGACACTATGATGGCTATTGAAATCCTGCTTCCTCTTGGGGACATTTTTAGTGAATTTGTGTTGGAGATTATTTATAAAGCGTTATAATTTCAGCACATTTGAATCAACTGTTGCCCCAGTCAGATCAGATGCCTATCTGTGCTGTTGAAAAGGCAGTTAACATGGAAAAATCCCCCACCGATATTTTTTTCCCAATCGGACCGATACCGATATTTGAAAAATAGGCAAATATCTGCCGATATATCTGCGGCACCGATATATCTGCCCATCCCTAACTTTAACCCTAAACGACTGTGGAACTGAAAGTTGGGTTTTGCATTATAAGCCACAAAATGAAGAACTTTGTACATAAAACCAAACTTTTTCAGTTACAGCATTATGCAATCATTGTGTAAAAATACTAAGTAGTAGCAGCAGCAAGTAATAGTAATAATACTAGGCATAGGCTCTGTCTGATGAGGATCCTTGAGGGATAAACAACCTTGTGCTGCCTTGTGATGCCAGTTTTTTCCTAATTGCGGGATATAATTGTAGCACAAATTCTTTATAGTTGAGTAATCCAATGGCAACAATCTAGAAGGGCGTTGCATTAAATCTGGCTCAGATGTTTCCAAAGACAGCGTGTCAGTCACAATTTTAACTATTCAGCTAGAAACTAATTGAGCAAGGAATGAACACAAACAAAATCACATTATTCATATCCCAAAGATATTTTTAATTGTAGGCCTGCCCACATGTGAAAGAATTATTTCTCCATCTGTGTGCCTCTGTTTGCTGAAAGGCTTTGGGCAACAGCAGCCTTCTTAGCCACAATGGGCAGCTCAGTTAGAAGACATGAATCATTCTCACTGTTTAGATCAACAAGTTTGCAGAAAGAGGGCGGGGAGCCATACAGCACCATCAAAACAACACTTCTTATATCATCATTAATGTACAAAGCTATGTATGAAACTGGCTGGGTTTGATGCTTTGCTGTGGCATTTGAAGAAATATAGATATTCAAATTACATTAGAAGAAATATAGATATTCAAATTACATTAGAAGAAATAAAGATATTCAAATTACTTGAGTCAATGTTTGGCGGTGTTGGTTAAATATTAGTTGAGAATACTTAAGGGCTGCAGCTGTTGATGCTTTTAGTAATCGATAAATCTATTGATTATTTAGATTATTCGGATAAGTTTTTTACTTGCATTAATAAAACTAAATGTCATGTCTTTAGAGCAGATTTTGAAAGGTGAACCACATTTCTGATAGAAATAACACAATTTATTCTTAATTTCTCATTAGTATGTCCCTAAAGAAGCAGCACAACAGACACTGATTGGTTAATGTCCTGAGAACCAAAATAATAATTGTTAAACATTAATAACTTTCATATCATGTAAATATTAGATTTGGACATGTTTACATGACATGATCTGTGGAAAAAGATTTACCCCACCTTTAAAGACAGGGTGTTTGTCAAAAATAGTTTTATTTTAATTCTGGCTCTGAGTGAAAAATCAGAATATTCTGTCAAGAAAACGATTAATCGTTTACTGAAATAGTTGACGATTATTTAAATAATAAAATTAGTTGTCGATTAATCGTTTCAGACAAATCACACCAGAAATCAAAGTATGTTACCTGGATATAACAGGCAAAAGCTCCATTGTTTACCTTCAGCCCATCACTTGGAAGCCGGTACCCAAACCTTGCAGGAAGATCATCAAAGGTCTCTGTTTTGTTATCAAAGGAATACTGAAAGTGAAAAGTGACAAAACATGTGCTTAATGCCAAGAATTATGTTACGTAAAAATATTTTTGAAAAACACGTACAACAACTGAGTGACCTTTTTAGTACAGTTGTTTCTAAAACTTACAGCAGCAATGTCAGCCTCCACTGGCAGTAGGTTGAGAAAGGCAAAGAGCTGGACAGTGAAGATGGTATAGATCTGTGTAGCTGACAGCATGAGCATTCCCAGGGAGAGCAGCATCTTGGCATCAATCAGTTGCTACGTTGACCATAAACATCTACGGCACACAGCAAGCCTTGTTATCCTCACACCTGCAAAGCACACACGATACACTCCATTTAATGCACCTGGTGAAAAAAAAAAGCCACTACACCAAACTTTTTCTAAGACAGTGATTTCGATAACAAAGTCAAATGTGGCTTCATACGATGGTTGCCAACTTAAACAAGTAGTTATATGCTCTCCGACAGAATTAATGACTTACTTTCCTTTGAAAACACAGTCAGCATTCTTGCGCTTTAAAAGCATTGACCAATACAAGCATATAGGATAATGTCTGACACAGAAAGGGGAAACCTGCACAGAGGATCAGAAACTAAATCATGTGACATAGTTCAAAGAAGCTTTGGCCCGGTCTATTGTTTTGTCAAGCCAACAGTAGGAAAATCGTAACTATCAATGAATATAAATGATGGTTACTACACCATCCAAATTAATTAAACACAAATATTTATCAAGCTGACGTGGTTTTAATCTAATTATATTGTTATCCTGTGGCTGACCAACAGCAACAACGATTTTAATAAAGCAATATATGAATTAGTCATTTTTAAAAGGAAATCTTCAAATTAATTTGTGGAGTGGACAGTTATGATTTGTCATATAAGCAAAGAGGATTTTTAATGATTGAGTAACTTGCTAGTCAAGCCTTCCAGTAAATTATTTAAGGTAACGTCATGATACACTGATGACACATTGTTTCACTCCTCTGTATTAGGGCAATAATATTTTTTACAGATTCCATAATCCAAGTGTTAAACTGTACCAGTAAAAATAAGCCAGTGAACGTTGGAATGACATAACATAATGGTGATACCAACATAATGGTGATTATAGTGCTTGGTCTAAATATTCAGACAGATAATAGACGTGTAGCTTAGAAATTACATTACTAGACTATTAGAGAAGACAACAAATCGCTTTAGGGGTGTGTACACACAATGCTAGTATAATTGCTATTTCAAAACATTGTATAGTTTTAACATTGCAAAAAGCGTAAAGAAAAATATTCTATTACTATCGCATCCCATCACAATCACGGTGACTTTATTTTAGCAGATACGTGCAGGTGAATGGCGTGAAAACAGTTCAGTTGGATATACTAGGAATGGTGGTCGATTTTAATCACATAAACGTGAACAAAACGCCATTGCATCACAGGAACAGACGACATACTAAAACAATGCAATCAAGTGATGCAATTCAACATTACAGGTATTAAGGTTATTATTTCTGGAAGTAGCCGCAGACAGAAATCTGCGCTGCAGTACCCAAAAAGGTGAACAGCTGGCCATATAAAAACAGAGCGTCCTGAACCAGATTTAGCCTGGCGCTAGCAGAGAGAGCTAGCTGTTTTGCGGAAGCTGTTTACCTCAATTTGTTCAAGGGATTGGACGGAAGAGACGATCATCGCTCCTTTACTAAACTTCATTCAGAGCTGTGTGTATATATCAGCGGATATTTGGCGTCAATTCCATTTCGTTTCCCAAGAGGTCCAGAAGAGAAGAGCTACCGTATTATCTCGGTTAGCTCCTTCGGTTTGCGGGGGCATGTGAAAGGCACACATCCGCCATGCGCCTGTAGCTCCTGGCCATCTGATTGGTCAAAAGCACGTCAATCAATGCTCTCCGGAAACTACTGCTCTAGACGTAAACATTTGTCCACGTGACTACTGGATCGACGTTTATGAGACTACTAAGAAAATAGACGTCGACTTGACTCTGCACGCCAGATGTGCATTTTTGACAGGAGAAGAAACGTTATTTTTTCATTAATCATACATTCAACAGTAAAACTTTCTTATTGTTTAGCCTACATGCCCACACCCCAATTTCCTTCATCAGCTTTTATTAATCTTTAGCTCCCTCTATTGTACAGCACGATAAAGCCTCAGAGTCAGATTAATCCACGCCAGGCAGTCACTAAAATGCAAACTAAATGTAAAGTGAGTTAGTAGGATCTGAGCCAGATAGCTTTCAAAAGACTCCTAGTTTGAATACTGACTAGCCTACCTTCACTGAATAATCTAAATCTATGTTGATTTAAGCTATAGACATCTGCCAAGATACACTTTTTCTTGTGATAAACCTGAACACTGATGCAGAATATAAAGCATCATCATAAAAATACCGTTATCTGAATCATGAAATGTATATTTATCAGAAAAAGGGTGTTTAGATATACTTTTCTAATAAATGCAATACATTTGAGTACATACAATGTATTTTTAATTTAGTGGATAGTTGAATTTGGTTTGTACATGGAACAGATATACTTTTTCCCATGCTTCAACATATGTCACCTCTCTCTCTCTCTCTCAGATCAAGACATGAAACCAGTGAGGAGTACATCTCTCTCTCTCTCTCTCTCTCTCTCTCTCAGATCAAGACATGAAACCAGTGAGGAGTACACACCATACTGTCCATACTATGAAAGTGCTCATCTGTTTTGAGGGCTCCCTTGAACCCTATCACGTTTCTCCAGATATCACTGTGAAGTCTTTGAAGCAGATGGTACAGGTAGGCTACAATACATTTTCTTCCATTTCATGCTTCAGGGTTTCTAATTTTCTGCTGTACTGTACTATCTTTTTTAATTGTCGCAACATCATAGAAAACCTTCCTCCTGCTGCTTGATGAAAACCAACACCTGGAAATGAGATATTGTGGGGCCACTCTGTGGGACAACTGGACTTTGAGGGTTGTCAGTTTTACAAGTGGCAAAACCATCAGATGCTTGATAAAGGTAAAAAGACAAATACGCAATTTGCCTCCATTTACGTTGCATGTTTATCATAAAATAAACACAAATAGCACATGTGGCACAACTAAAGAGACTGCATCAACATACTGCATTGCTATAAAAATACACTGTGAATGGGACAGAGGCCTGTGGAATAGTTTCATTATGGTTTGGGCTCTTTAGAGCTGTATGGCTTTTTATTGGGAAACATTCCATGTTCGTCACTGAGCAACACTGTATATAACTTTACTGCACTTTTGTGAGTGAGTCTTGTAAAAACTGTTCCACTCAAAAGTTTTGTTCTTTGTGTTTTTGGCATTTCTTTAGTGACGGTTACTTAATTTTGCTATTGAATAGTACAATGATTTTGTGAAATTATGCTACACAAGCCAAACACAAAGTACATTCTGTAGATTATGAAGTCAATTTTTTACCACAAAGTTTGTCTTCAAACATGAAAACATTCAGAATGTGTGTATTTTTAATATGTGTATTAAGTTTATCTAATTTTGGAGAAACATCTTATCTTACATACAAAATTTCGGCATTTATTTTCAGAGTGAGCAGAAGTCTGTCTTACATATTCTCAATACAGTGGCAGGAGAAACTGTCCCATTAATTGGATCCCCAGCAGTGCTTCATATGTCGGCTGGTCAATTGAAAAGTATAGCGTCAGCACAGAGTGGCCTTCCCGTTAGCGTCTTTAGGCTGAGCACTGACACTGGTGTTGAACTGTATGACTGCAACAACCTCCAGGACTATGGCCTAGAAGCAGGTGAGAGACACATACTTTATGAATGTTGTCAGTATAAATAAGGGATTCTATCTAATTATGACATTTGTTTGGTTAGGTACTTGTATTCACTTGGACACATGGAATGGATGGCTAGAGTTCCTGCAAGGATGTCTTTTGGGCAATGTGATTACAGTACAGAAAAATCTTTCAAAGAATCATTCAGTATTCAGGTTAGAAACTGTGAAATGACTCACTGTTTCAATGTTCAGTAACATAATATTAATTTAATTCTTTATTATGTGAGTGCCCCTTTCCGCTTATTCAAGATCTTTTCTTTTGAACTTTCAACAACAGGTTTCAGCTGCGTGTGGCACTCTATATTTCTGCCAGTTGTGGTCACCTGAATCTTGCAGACTGGTTAATGGAGAGGAAGGTGAATGCTGAGGAACCAGTAGGTGTCCATCCTTGTCGCCAGTGGTGCCACAGGACTGCACACAGAGACACTGAAATGTGCCCTATCCATGTAGCTGTAGCCAAAAATCACCTGCATATAATCAAGCTTTTCATTAGCAGGAGCCTTCTGTCATTGGTGTGTCGGGATCCTGGAGGACGTGAACCATTGAAAATTGCCATTGAACATGGTCACAAGGATTGCGTGCAGTACTTGGCCAACAAGCTGTTCTCTGTGGTATTGCTTCCAAATATGTCACTACCAATGCATATCTACATCAAGATCAAACAGTGGGCACAATTGTGTCAAAGAAAGGTGGCCTTAAATCAATGCCAGTATGCAAGCAGCTTGCACACAAGAATGAAGGAGACACTGTTGATTGATGGATTTAACAAAGAAAAGATGTTTTCCAAAACAAGAGACACAACTACAGATCTACAACAACTTATTATCAAGTCAACTGATGATAAGCCTATGTGTCACATCAACTGCTCATCTGTAGATTCACCTCTTTTTGCCGAGAGTGGGCCTCAGCCACTTGGACAATACAAAATGGTTAAACAAGAGAAGAATAAAGTGAAACTGCCACCAATCCACAAAGGAAGAGGTCAAGGTTTAACTGCAGCCTTACATTGCAGTGTTAAACCCGCTGTTCAAAAGTCTATTGCAAATATGTGTTGCGTAACTGCCAGACACAATGCGGTGTGCAGCTTGGCCATTGCAAGGTACAGTACAACCGAATATTTAAATTGCAATGGTTGGAATAGAAATGAAAACTAAACATGACTTTTTTTTTTTTATTTCAGTACCTTCACAGAAATGCCCTGGTTAAAGCAACTAAGTATAGCAAGAAATCTGTTAAGAAAAGACTTTGAGCACGTGACCTAAAATTGTGAATTTAGGACTTAATACACAGACTAAATGAGATGTTTTCCAAATTAATTATGGACTTAAATAAACAAAAACATGCCTTTTTTTTTCTGACACTTTGATTTTTCAATTAAAAGATTGAAAATGCAAATCAGAACTACAATTCAGTTTAATCAAATAAAAAAATAGATATTGTAGTCGCCTAGCTAGGTAAGAGCTATGGGGTAAGAACTATATAGTGAAGAGTCATACAGCAGGGGTACCCAAAGTGCGGCCCAGGGGCCTTAATGCAGCCCTCAGACCAATTTTTGGTGGCCCACAAGCTTCTTGTTGAATTGGCACACATCGCCAGAGATTATACTTTTTTCTGTAAGTTTAACAATTCTACACATAAAACCTAAAAAACTACAATTTTATTGTGACAGAGCTTCCATTAAGTCTGTGTAAGTTCTCAGTTGTACAGGAGTTGTCCATCGTAGGCAAAGATTCTTCAGTCTTCATCTGTACTCTGTAGTTAAAGTGTAGGACGTTTCGCTCTTCATCCAAAGAGCTTCGTCAGCACTGAGCAAACTTGAACGCCAGGTCAGTGCTGATGAAGCTCTTTGGATGAAGAGCGAAGCTTGCATTAAGGTTCCAAAATAAATACAGTGTGTTGGGTAAGGTTCCTCTCTTAAATTAACCCAGTTAAATGTTGGATTGCACTGACCACCAATTTGTGGCCCTCCATGTTATACACTTTAATATGCGTCCCTCGATGAAAAAAAGTTTGGACACCCCTGTCATATTTTCTCAAGGAAGCAACATCTCGCGATAACTCTGATGCCCCCTAGTGCTGGCTGTGATACATAGCAACCAGTACAGTGCCCCGCCACTGCCACTGTGTTCAGGCGCACTATGGACATGATACTGCTGAAACGCTGGAGCGTGTAAAAGCAGATTTCTCTTCAGCATTTGTTCTTAATACTGTAGTTATGAGGGTGTGCTTTTGGCCATAGGCTCGTATTTTTATGTAATTGAGGGAGAGTATTTACACAGAGGCAGCAGAGGAGGCATTCAACCTGACAGCATCCAGCGTGTGGGAATGGCAGCTCCACGGCCGATAAAAGGTATCCTAAAAAACAAAAATGCTGGGACCAACGTCCAACCACTGCCCACTGAAGCACCAGTAGACGTCCCCGAACAAGCACCCGGACTCACAGAGGATGACCAGCAGTAAGTTTGCAGCTAACCTTTCTTAAGCTGGACTTGGAAGGCAGTTGATAGCTTGCTTGCTAGCTAGCTAAGCTAAGTTAGCTTCTAAAGTGTACTGTCTACTCCAATCCATGAACTGACAGCTACCAAACCGTGCCTGTGTCGGGAACTTTCTAGCTCACATCCCGATCTAACGCCAGCTAGCTGCAGATCCCCTTACATGGGCATATTCACTGTTTTTCATTTATCTGCACTAAGGCATCATTTTTGTTTGGCTGTTGCTCTCGATCTTGTTTGTTGCTACTTGTAGAATAAGTAGTGGATTGTTGTATTACTGTAGCATTCTGATTGTGTAACCTAGTTTTGTTATACAGCACCACCTTCTCCAAGTTTGCGTTTTCAACAACCATTGTTTAACAATCCAGGCTATTTCCTTGTCACTACCCTATTGTCTTTGCACTTTGTGACGACAGCTGTAAAAGACCAGCTCCTGATGCCGCTGGGAGTGTGAGACTGAGGTCGCACGGTGTATTGATGGCAGCCTGTTGTGACACTGGGTCATCATCACTGTATATACATGATTATTGCGTTGACTTAAAACTACCTGTCAGTTTGTTTCAGAGTTAGAAATACACACTTCATGTGCCCTACATAAGCATCAGTGCTTTCCAAGCTGCAATCTGTGAAATTAGGGCACAGTAGAAGGGCAGTTTTTAGCTAATGACGTTCACCACTGTGATGCCAAAATAGTCTTTCAACTGTGACTTTAAAGTGGCAAGAAACTCATCACCAAATAGCCATAGAAATGTAGAACCACTTCCTCTATGAAGTTGCATGAACCTTGGAAATGTTTTTTTAAATTGATAAAATGTCTTTCATTTGTTTTTACCAGGATCAAAACAAGCTAAAGAAATTGATTAATATTTTATGCCATTTCTGGCACATACAGTATATAAAGTATAAAATACATTTACTACTCTGTTACTAACAAGAAAAAAAACATAGGTTAAGATCATGCAGCATGCAGTGTTATCCGTTGGTGCCATTGTGTCAAGAGGAAAAACTTTGTCACTTGCCAATGCTTATTATCTCCCATTAAGGCAATAGTTTTGTGTATGTACCTCCCACAGTGATACCTCATATATAATTCATGAACGTTGCCATGAAACCAAATATCTCATTCACTGTCTTTCAGCTCCATCCTAGTCGTGATGGGCACTTTGACTTGCAGATAGCTGAAAATATAAAATATCCTGAGCTCTAAGAGGAGGGACATAATACAAACTTGCCAAGTTGTCATAAAGTACAGTCTTATTTTGTAGCCTGCTGTCATTACAACTCCAAATCGTTAACATACAGTATCCTATCTGCCTCTAAATTTGAAATTGCAGTGCGAAAACATTTTCTCAAACCACAACAATAGTTTATATAATATTGCAAGAGGCTGTGATACCTTTCTTGCCATTTTAGGGTTTGTTTTTCTATAAGTCAGCCTTTACAATACAGTAGGATTGTCTATTCTCCTAGTTACTACACACTATATAAACCACTTCAACCTCATTTAATGATTCTGTCTGTTCAACAACGTTGTCCCTAATGCGTTGTATAGCGACACTCTTCACTAACCAATTCACCTCTATATTTAGCGTGTGTCCGAAGTTGGTGTCGTCCACGGAGAATGAGGTGGATCAGCTCACAGCGCAGTATTCCAATTTTTTGGTTTGGCTCAAGTATGTGGGCTGCGTTGAATTTAAGCAGGGGAAAGAGGATAAGGTTGCATTTGAGGTGTTATGCAATCAAAACACTCCAACCTAATGTCTTGCTGTGTGTCTGGAATTAAATGTAAATGGTAGATAAAGTGCATTTCGAGTTGCTTGCAGAGAACCTTGTGGAAAATTGGTCCTAAAGTCTTATGCACCGTTTTAATTGTTTTTCTTTCACTTAATGATTTCTAATAAGAGAGTATGATGATGATACAAGAAAACTGAAGTTCTGTAGCACTTTTTCATCTGTTTCTAATTTTGCTAGTAGGAACTGGGGCAGGTGTAGTCCTAGATTAAACTTGGAATGTTATGTCTGATTTGGCCTGTGAGGTGCTGCTGGTGCAGATATCTCCAGTATCCTCCAGATCATATGGAATACTGTGGTGTAAATAGAACATCACACAATATCGCATACTATCGATCTCTGCATTTTTGTTGGGAAATGCAGCACAAACACAATCTGACTAATTTGATTTCTTTGCATTTTATAGAAAGAAATCGCAGAAATGGGATGAGATGAATATACTTGCCACATACCATCCAGCTGACAAAGACTACGGCCTGATGAAAATCGATGAACCAAGCACGCCATATAACAGGTTATTTCAGCTTTTTACTTAATGCTGGGGTGTCAAACACATTTTTATCAACTTCAGTTGTTCAGTTATTGTCGGTAGGTCTCAGGTCACATATATTGTAAAAAGGAAAATAATAATGAGAAAACATTTTTTAATAAATTAATAATAATAATAATGAGCACTGGTATTATTCAGCACATTTGATTCACATTTTACAATGGTGTTGATTTTTGTCAAAAGCTATACCAGGTCAAAGACCAACAGCTAAAATGTTCAACCTTGATCAGTGCAGAGCCACCAAATGTGCAGACTGACCGCGTGAGGTCCAGAGGCATCAGGTTGTCAGCCTCACATCAGCAGGTTTTTAATTCACCCCTGGCCTGCGCCTGGTTCAGTGCCTGCTGCCTGTTGGACTGTGCAGAGAAAGCACTTGGCTCCAGGCTGCACACAGTTCACAAACTTTAATCAGAGCCTTGGGAGGGCATCTGAGCGTCAATTTTATGTTGCTACAACATTTACAACTGAAAAAGCAGTGACTTTGCATATTTCCACACTGCGATGCCGATCATAAATAAATAAAGAGTAATCAGGAAGTGAGAGAGGACAGAGATATGGATTTACTCAAGTGTTTTAAAGTGAGGGGGAATGGTCTGTAAGGATTTTGGAGAGATTCTAAATTACTTTTTACAGTCTATGGGAAAAATATAGCAAGATCTATCAAATATAGCCTAACCAATTAGGCAAAGAGCTGTAACTATGGAAGATTTTTTGTGTCCTCACATTGTGAATTTTAAATGTCTTTGAATTTTACGCATTGAATTGTTTTTAAAGATTTTGTACCCAAACTTCAGTCAGTAAATTTTCAGTACAGTTTTGCTCAAGTCTTCATGTCCAGGAGGTTTGCTGTGAATTTAACACTTTGAATTTAGACATAGATATTTGATGTATTAAAACATACTAAAGCAAATATTTAAAAGGTGATATTTTCATTTTGAATGTAAAAACTGTACTGAAAATTTAGTGACTGTACTTTGGAGACATTTTTTCAGTGTAAAAAAAAAAATTAAAGGCCCCTAAAATTCACAATGTGATGACACAAAAAATCTTCCATACCGCATGCAGCTCGTGAGCCATGTGTTGGGCCCCCCATGAGCTACACTGTAGTCATTATTTATTCACTCCATACTTGGTGGTGGTAAGCTACTAATGACCAAAAGGAGTGGGATACAGACTTTTTCTTTTTTTTTTCTTTTTACATATTAACATAAATTTATGCTCTAAATCAGCTTGGTCCGCATGTTTGACACCTTTATGCTTGTCTATAGTTATGGGTTGAATACATGTTTGTGGTACATGAAAGGCTTAAGTACGTCCTGTGATCAGAACTCCAGGTTGTTGCAGTGATGTCTCAGCAGATTTATAATTCAATATGTCACAGAGCTACATTATAGAAGGTCACACTCTGCTTTCTTCACCATGTAACTCCACTCATGTCTTGTTCATTTTTTTTAATGATAAATGTATCTTTTTCAGAATGGTTGGGGATGAGGATGATGAAGGGGCATTGAGTGACTCAGATGGACAAAGCGCCCTCACAGCAGATGACCTTGCATCAAAGTAAGCTGCAAAGAGCGAGGCATTGTATTACAAATGTCTAATTTGTTATTTTTTTTCCTCTATCACTTTGAATTGGATTACCTTATACCTGCCGGGTATAAGCGCATATGACACATGGGACAACATTTTCACTGAAACATCGTTAACACCACTATACTTAAGATTTTCCTAAAATCTTTTATCTAGTACAGGGCCCGCCTCCTCCCTCAGTGTGGCCCGTAGATAATTTCTTAAAAATAATTTAAAAAATGATTACTAGAAAGTTTTTTACCTGAATCAATCCGTTGTAATTATACTGTTGACCGATAAAGGGTGGCGCATCCTATGCAAACAATAGTGTGGCCTTGGCTTCCCCCATCAGCGAGGAAGAAAGACACAACACACCATAATCAGTGGAAAAAAGGGAAAACTCAGCCAAGAAAATTGCACCTTTCAAGCAAAATGGGAATTCACCGAATTCAAAGGCAAACCCATGTGCCTAGATTGCTTAGACACAATATCAAATCACAATATTAAATAATTGTATGTTGGTTCAATAAACATACAGGCATAAATATACAAAAATGTTCTCATTTAAAATCATTTTGTAGCTTCTCTCATATGCAGTTAGTTGAAGTGTGTGTGGTCATGTGGCCCTCCGATGGTGGTGATGAAAAATTTTGGCCCCTCATCATGGCAGTTGCCAATCCCTGATCTAGTATCTCCTGGTTTGACATTTTTTAGGTTTATTTTTTCACATCCTTATTGGCCATGGGCACGGGAAGGGACACACGTAGACGTCAACAATCCAATGTTGCTGTGCCGATTATATTATACCAATGAGAAATGGTTGAGTCAGAATCCTATGGAACTTCACTCTATCTATGACTTAAAAAATGTAATAAAAATAACTTTTCCCCAAACTGTTCTACACTAAATGACCACTTCCCTGAAGTAAAGCTAAGTTTAATACCTTCCACAGATATTATCCATCAAACAAGGTTCTAATTACACTAGGATTAAAACCTGTCATTTGGACTATACTGGAAAGCGCAGCATGAAATTACAGCTAGAACTGCTGCCATTTCTTGGATGTTTTTGCCGAGGCTTTAGTTTGTTAGTTGTTGCTCTACAATACACTCATGACTGGAACTGACATCTCTACTTCATGTTACACAGCATTGATAATCATTTGTATCGTATACTTCAATTTTAGACTGATTGCTGCAGAAGGGTCTGAGCCCAGGTTTATGAAAGAGGAGGATGAGGAAGAGGAGAGCAGCGAAGAGGAAGAGGAGGAACTGACTCCTGAAGAACAAGGTAAACTTTGTAAATGTAATTAAGTCACTGCCTCATTTGCTGTGGTTCGTGTCTAAATGTTTATTTGGTTATTTTGCCATTAGGCTTCAAAATATCAATGGTTTAACTCTTAATTCATTGCACGGCAGACACAAATGCTGACAAAGACCAGCTTTCTTTTTTGACTCTTTCCTTTTTTGCAGCCAAAAAGAAGCAGTTCCAGATGATGAGGAAGATGCACTACAATGAGGGGCTCAACATCAGGCTGGCCCGTCAGCTCATAGCCAGTGAGCTAGAAGAGGATGAGGACGAGGATGAGGAGATGAGGGATGATACAGAGGAGGCTCGGGAGGATGCAGAGGAGATCAGTGTAGACCCTCCTCAAGAAGGTAAAGGGTGCTCCCTGTGGCCATTGGCTGGTACTACATGTTCCAGTTTAGGGATGGTCCGATATATCGGTGCTGCAGATATATCGGCAGATATTTGCCTATTTTTCAAATATCGATATCGGTCCGATTGGGGAAAAAATATCGGCGGGGGATTTTTCCATGTTAACTGACGTTTTTCTACAGCACAGATAGGCAACTGATCTGACTGGGGCAACAGTTTATTCAAATGTGCTGAAATGAGTGATGACTCTTTATAAATAAAGACAGACTCCAACACAAATTCTCTAAAAATGTCCCAGAGGAAGCAGGATTTTAATAGCCTTCATAGTCTCTAAAGAAATCTGAGTGAACCACTGTAACCAGCCAAAGTCATGTTGCATGATAATTTTTTCCAATGAGGAATTTAGGAACTTTACTCCACATGAGAGGGTCCTGCTATTGGTTTTAAATGTTGATATTAATATCGGCAAATATGGGATATCGGCCTCAGAAGTGAGACAAATATCGGATATCGATATCGGCAGAACATTTTCATATCGGACCATCCCTATTCCAGTTTAGTGTCTGAATCCAGTAGTGAAGTGAAAAGAATGTGTTTTTACATGGAGCCATAAG
>OMNZ01029262.1:0-12859 GCA_900303255.1 Lesueurigobius sanzi | reverse complement strand
TCTGAATTGAAATAAAATAGTACTGCACATTTTTCGTAAGTTTGCAAAACACCAGCACAAATCAGACTGAAGTACGTTTTCAGGAATAAAAAGATGAGTTGAGGAAGGAATGAGATACAGTTACATCCGGAGAAATGAATGTCTCTTGAAGAATAGTTCCCAGGGGCCGATATAGACACAAAACTCTAGGTGAGGGATAGCAGGGAGCCTCAGCTGCTCAGTGGTGCAGGGTGAGGATAGGTTTCCACAAATACAAGCCTTGAGCAGTGGCGCACTGTCTGGATGATGTTTTTCCAGGACTAAATTGCTCAGATTTATGAGCGTGGCAGGATCCAGCTTAAAAACATCCCCTCCAGTAAGACACGGCATAAAAAGTGAAGGGATTAACTATTCTATTTAAATATAATAAATATTCATAGCTGAGCTTTTTTTCCTCCTAAGACTTTTCAAAAGATGTTGCAGGACAAGATGCATGAGATAAAATATTTGTTTTTCACGGGTATATTTTTCTTTCCTTTCATCCTTATTTGGCTCACTTCCCAGTGTGCAACATAAATCCTCAAACAAAGTTAATATTGATTCAGAGTGTACAGAATCAGGCACAAACAACGTCTTTTATTTCACAAACATTGCAGTGTCTCTTATGCAATAGAGGTAAGTAATAAAAAGATTTGTGATGGATGATTTCTCTGCCCCGTATTGGCATGGATACATTGTCTAGATCTGTCCACAAACTATAGATCCTCAGGGTATTGAACCTGTGATCTTTCTTGTATGTGCTCTCCAAAGGCTGGAATGACATCTTATTTTACACTGTTTACATTTAAAGACATTTTATCTGACGGGACATTTGAAGAGTTCAATTGCAAAAGCAGAAATTTTTGACACACATTTTTTATTTTGTCTTTCTGTGCTCTATAGCTGAAACTTGTAAAGTATTTGATTAAGAGACTTTATAGTTTAAATTACACTAAAATAGATATAATAAATAGAAACACAGTTAATTAAGGAGAAATTTGCATTTGATTATTTTCAATGGCACTTTGTTTTTTGCAATAGAACATTTATTGCTATATGACAACTGATATGGGCTCCTCCTGCTGCTTTTGTCTGTGTCATTGTGCTACATAATGTAGGCTTGTCTTCATGTTTAAAGGATTTATTATACTTTCCTGCAAAAAATAATTGAATTAGTAAGATATTTTGGTCCATGTCCTGCTGCACCTCCCAGTGTTTATCAAACATGCCACAGTTTATTAACTGTCCTTCAAATCTTCTATGACTTGAGTCGCTAAAACATGTGTTGCTTTCAGGTGGAGCGCGAGGACTGCGGCCCTCACAATGTGACTCTGGTTTACTATGCGGCGAGCGGTAAAACGGTCTACATCGCATCTGTGGTGGTGGAGGCTCTGAATGTGTATGGATTTGACAAGCTGCTATCGGAAATACGGCAGCACACGCCGCTGGTCAAGGCTGTGCTAGTCCCTGTAGCAGCCTGGATGCCCACTCCGAGTATCCATCTGCAGCTCAAGACAGGTGAGAGCATTTCGATCCCTTTAGTAACCCCTGGAAAGCCTGAAAAATAAAGTTGAGCTTGGCTTTTGGCCTCACAGTGTTTAGCAGGGCTGGGTACAATTTTTTTCTGTACCAGTATTTTAATGATAATTGATTTATGATACCGGTACATGAATGATTCTTTTTTCGATACCTATACTAAATTATTGGTCATCTAGAATCATAAAACAGAACAATAAGAGTCATTTATTCCATTACAGCCTATTTATTGTCATTTTTTATCATTTATTTGAGCTGAAACAACCAAGTAACTTTCTCTAGCGCTGTCTCAGGATCCGCCAGGCATCAAAACTTGCTCTAAAGGATTTTTTTTTCCTCTATGGACTTCCAACCACTCATCTACAAAAACTGCAATACATCCAGAACTCCGCTACCCGCCCCCTCACTCACACACATCACCCCATCAGCTCCACTGGCTCCCCGTTCAATACCACATACAAGCTCCTCCTCACCTACAAGTCCCTGCATAACCTGGCCCCTGTCTAACTCACTGACCTCCTGAGTCCTGCAAGCCACGCTGTCCCACCAGCCGCCTCCGCTCTGCCGACACCAACCTCCTCAGACCCATCACCCGCACTAAGCGCCAGACCTTGGGGAACCCAGCCGTCGCCTCCGCTACCCCCAATCTCTGGAACTCACTCCCACAATCCATCAGGAACTCACTGCTGAACTTTAAATCATTTCTCAAAACCCACCTGTTCAAACGAGCTTTTCCCTAAATGATGTTTTGTTTCTTTGTTCCCTTCCCCTATGTTAAGCATATTTGAGTATCCAAAAAAGCGCTCTACAAGTTTGATGCATTATTTTTTTTTTTAGTACCTAAAAATACTGGTATTGTTTAACGATACCCAGCCCTACTCTTGAGACACCCCAAGTTTAGTTGGTGTAGTGCCTACAAAGGGGGTCATTTATCAAGACAGTTGTTAAGAAGTGAGTAATCTGGAAAACAGCATACATTTGTGGCTGTGTTGCTCCTAATTCACCATTTGAAATTGTGTGTATTACAGTATTAGGGCGCCAAATCTGATCTGTAACTGAGAGAATGCTGTGTAACTGAGAGAATGCCGAGTAAACTAAAACATTTACTCGGCTGCTAGTTTTCATAGATACTGTACCTTATCCTTCTAGCCTAACATCTTATATCCCATTCTATTTTCACTCTTTTCATTGTCTTTAAGCTAGTAATGGTTAGCCGTATTCATCCCCGGGCGGAAAGGATGAGAAGTGGAGGAGCAATGCAGTATAGGAGCTCGGAGATACACTGGGGGAAGAGTGGAGCACGGCCCAAATTAGAAGATTCAAATTGGATGTCTCTTCCCCTCTGTGCCCCTTTGATACCCGAAATCCCTTACAAAACTCCATCACCGCAGAGCTCAAGCAGATTGGGCTATTTGTTTTGTCAGCCTTTTAAGCTTCTTAAAAACCCTGCGCACACACTTCTAAATGGAGCCCAGTGGGAACAAGGGTAAGAATATCAGCATTACAGAGACTGACAGGCTCATTTCGTAACGGCGAATGTCAACTTCAGGTTATTGCGCCTTACTCTGACAGACATTTAAGGCCGTGGATTTGCATTGACAAATTTGATATGGGCTGCTTGTTCCGTTGGAGCAGACAGAACCCCGCCGCTTCCTACCATTTAAGTGTCTGCCAAGCAATTTCCCCATCTTTGTGCTGTTATTTTGGTCATCAGCTGGGTGATTACAGACCACAGTATTATCCAGGGTAGATTTACTAAAACGAATGCTAAATGAATGTGCACTTACACTGTGGTCACTTCCAGTCCTGGATAAATGCTGTATGCCACAGAGAACATTATTACTATACTACGAGTATAAATGTATAGATTTGCTAAGGTGACCTCAGCAATGAAAGCAAACAGAGAAGATGATCTCAACCCCTTGAGCTTCACAAAAACATGTGTGAAGGTATTTTTGCCTCTGTATCACACACAACAAACCACAAATGGAAAAACTTCACAAAAATGAATGACAAAAATGTATGTAGCTCGATAGAGCTGTCATCAAAACCTCTAATTTTGGGGGATTTCTGGTGCATTCCTTATTACAGCAAAAAAGCCACTGGAGAGCTGCTGTATTTTCCAGAGGTGAATGTTTGCTGCCGGGTTACTCCTGACAGCAAATCAATAGAACAAGTCGAAAAAAGCCTGTGCTTTTCTGTACTTTTTATATTCATTTGACCAATGATTTCTACTGTAATCGTCCTAAGCTCTTTTTTGTTTCATTTTGCTTATCACATACAAACATTTGCAATAATATCCTTAGCTTCGTACATTGTACAAATAACAGCTATTTTCTTTGTCAATATTTATTGACAAAGTGCTGCAAAATTACATACTCAACATGTTTTGTGTGTGTAATTGATAGGCACAGTTATAGTTATAATGCAGCTGTCTAGTGGCAACTTGAAGCTTCTACAAAACATCGATCACAGGCTCCCAGCTCTCAAATACACAGTAGTAATTACGTGGTTGGTCTCGGCACAGTATGTGTTATTAACAGTTCGATACCACTGTATTGTGCTTGTGATTCATCCTGTAGAGCTCGCGATTCTGCCGTCAAAACCACTAAGTAATCTGTGAAAAGTGGTACACTGAATATAACTTGATAATGAACTATGGGCATGTATGTTATTTGAAATCTCTTAACCTGTAGAGTTCAGTCATTGAATTAGTTTTACACTCCGCAAATACTGCAGTTAGCAGCAGTACGCTAAGGCTAGCTTCAACCAGTCAATTCTGGGACAGAAGCCATGACAGAGTCACACCTGAAGTAGTGAAATAATATTGGCCACTGTTGAAGTCTCTGTGAAATACTATCACAGATTCACTGATACAGAATATGTTTATTATTTGCAGTGCATTAATGATGTGATCAATTTATTATATATTATCTATATTAATGTAACAAGGACCTGTCTCTTTTTCTGCCAACCAGTTTCTTTATATAAAAAACAAATATATGCTCTACAAACTTTTGTGATGGTGTTGGTTGGTATCGGGTATCGGTAGATACTCCGGTATCAGAACCAAAAAAGATGCGTCGGTGCATCTCTACAATCGATAGATGGGTTTTACCGTGATAAAATACCATTGCCACAGCAATCAAAAACTTAAAAGTAAAAATCCTGAAAACGTCAAGGAGCTCATCATTTGAAAATAGTGCTGATTTGATCAAAAGCCTTACAGGACGGAGGCATAAGAAATAATAGTAATGGCTTACACTTGTATTGCTTTACAAGCCTGTGTCACAAGTTTCTCAAAGTGTCGTCATTATTCATTCTCTCTGTACTTGGTGGTTTTTTGGCTGCCCCCTAGCGGCTAGAGTGTGCATTATTTACAGGTATTTCTTTAAAAAAAAATCATAACTCCTTACAGGAATGGGCTAGAGACTTACTTTTTCTTTCTTTTTTTTACATACTTTAAATGTATAATAATAATAATTTTAGTTGTATAACGCTTTTCTAGACACTCAAAGACGGTTCCGGCCTTATGCTCTACAAGTCGCAGGCCGGATTAAATCATTTGACACCCCTAGTTCGACACCCCTGGAAACCGTTTCGCCTCTACTGCTCCCATCGCCTGGAGCTTTAGCAGCAGAGACAGAGTAAAGAAGACATTAGCGACGTATAATCTGTGGATGGACTCAATATTGTTTGCCCTGATCCCCTGCGATGACGCTAAAACTCTTTTTGTCGTTCTCACCGGGTTTAATCCTCTTTCACTACTTAGGTTTATGGCTTTCACACACCACACACACATAATAAGGCCCCATTTTAATTAATACCAGCAGCCCAGTTTCCAGTAGCGACCAGATTAAATCCATTGAAAGTTTTAAGAACATTTATTTTGCTTATGACCGCTCATATAATTCTCAGTTCAGACTTACTACATATTAGCATATAATGGCAATAATCATAACCATGGTCAGTTATTCAGTGGTAGCAATTTATTCTGTCAAAATGCATGCCCATTGGAGTTTCTTTTTCATAATTCTGCTTCACATTTTTCTCTGCAGTATTGAGGTTCGTTGGCCCGGCAGACAACATCTACTCATGCAGTTTTGTCCAGACAGTGGAGCAGAGGCTGGAAAACGCATTCGAAGAGGCCCAGGACAAAGTGCTGGAGACATACACCAGGCTAACTGTGGAGGTGGGTCGCACGTTCATCAACACATGAACTATTTCCGAATGCAGACAGCCAAGCGTGTCAGGTTTAAACTTTACATGTGCATGATGATGAGGGCGACGCGTTCACTGAGCTACAAGCCTGAACTTCGTCTGCTGTTAAACACTGCTGCATTGTTAAACAGCCGATCCAGTCCATTTGTGTTGTACTGTGTAAATTACAGCAGGTGGAGACTACATTTTTCAGTGAATGATCTTATCATTATAGCTAAACGCTTTTGATTGTGAAGGATTGGATAATAGCTGTCGGCAGGGGGAGATCGAACAATAGCAACATAATAGTTATCGGAACCATCTTGAGCAATCATGCAAACAGGCGAGATTGGTGCAATTTACAATTAAAACAGATTATAGTATAAGAAAAGATGTGTGTCTGGATCCACAAAAGCAACCACTTATTGATTGAGCATACAGTACATCAATACCAGTGTCACCAGTCAACATCGTATTGTTCTTTTCTGCACCTGTAACCAAATTCAAAGCTTAATTTGATACATTAGATAGATAGATAGATAGATAGATAGATAGATAGATAGATAGATAGATAGATAGATAGATAGATAGATAGATAGATAGATAGATAGATAGATAGATAGATAGATATATTTTTTTAATTTATAGAAGTTCATTTTAAACAGCAAAATACATTGAGTCAGTCATTTCCGTTCCGTGGCCTAACTCTCAGCCTGTCTCAATGTTGGGCCTCTTTCATAAACGATTTACACACACAGACCATCATCATCATAAGTAGGTCTCAGCGCAGAGCAGCAGATATAGGACCCATTCATAATTCATCCGCTGAAATATTTACACTCATGGGAAATGTGATGGGAATTTCTCGTATCTTGTTTCATCTACCTACTATGGTGACTCACTGTCCTTGTCTTAGAGCAGCACACTGACCCTTTTTATAGCATGGCATTGTACATTCACACTGTCGTATTGTGTCTGGGGCTTGCTAATGCATTCCTTATGTATGAGGATGTATATTTGTATTTCTGCGTATGGATAGATATTCAATGTGAATTACACATATTCTGCAGAGTTGACAAAAGCAAAGAATTCAAGATCAATATCAACTGCACCTCTGGAAAAAAGATCCAATCCTCAGGTCGTGTATGTAATATTTTATATGTAGGGTTCACATACTGTATGTCAGAGCCTTGAGTACTTGGGCCTGCAATATAATAAATATGATCCTCTTTCCAAAAGGCTATCGCAACCACTTTATGACTTGCACAGTGTGAAGCTAGGACAACCAGAAAGTAAGGTATTGGGTCTGTGGCACAACTGAAAGGCCTCAATAAAATATGACTGTACTATAGTACACATGTGATGCAACACTGTGCAACAAAGCCATGCATCTGTCTGATCTTAGCCTGACCAGCAAGCCACTACGATATGTGTAACTGTGTTTGCTTTTTGCTTGTTCTTGTTAAACCTGTTTTACTCTCAATTTAAATGCATGTGTATGGCACTTTGGTCAACTGTACAGACTTTAAAGTGCTTTATAAATAAGTAGATATGGTATGACGCTCCCCTGTCTACAAAATAAGTGCATTAAAAAAGAGTTTGAAGGGATATTTAAATTTAAGACTTTTGTTTTTGATTTAAATCACTATTGATCCCTACAGGTGTTATTATCTATTTTTAAGCTGCCAAGCATCATACTTAAAAAAAAAAATAGAATTAATTATTACTATGGCTGATAGTACATTAAATTACCCTATTAGTAATAATGTGGCTGTTTTATACTTGTTAGGACCTTCTGACTCTACATTGCTTTAGTCGCTCCACACTCAACACTGGTCATGTACTATAGCTGATCTCAGGTTGAAGCGAGGCTGGCAGCCTGCACCACCACCACTCACTCACCACAGTCAGACAGGCAGGCTGAGTGAAGTGTCTTGCTCAAGAACAACACTTTGCTCCAGTAGGAGCCAGGATTCGAATCCTTCCAGTTATAAGCTCTACCACAGTTACCATTATAGGTAAAATGATCCACTCTGTATTTTCAAAATCAATCATGTAACGTTGGATCGATGTTTCATGTGGACTGTGTCTGGCCAATGTCAAACAGATGGTGTTGTTTCTTTATGGTCCTCATCAGATGGCAGCGCGGCCAAATGAGATGTTTATTACAACAACATGGCAGAATGTCTGAGAAGTGTCCACTCTTGTTTAATTTGATACAGATTTGTTTGACAATGAAGTAATGAAATGGTGCATCTCAATTTGCTTTGGGTAATCATTAGTGACATCTTTGAACAATTATAATCACAATTCATTTTGGAAGATATAAAATGGACACAGACCTGGGAAATACTGAGGTAGTAATTTACTCAATATTCTTCTGGAGCTCTTTACAGTTGTTTTTGCTTATATTGGTAGGCCTATTATTATAAACTGGGTGTAAACCATAGAAGTGTTGACTAATTGGCATTTACATGAATTATTGTTGCTTTCTTGATGTTTAGAATGTGCTGTTACTGAATGCTAAATGTCATAAAGTATGGAACTTCTTATGTGCTGCATAGAACGTTACAGACACTAGACGTCTTCAGGACAGAGGAAATTTCTTCACGATTAGGCCTGTTTTTGATAACACACCATGCAACACGTTATTTTGTTGTTAATTGCCACCGTTGTACATAAACATTCCCGTTACGGACACTACATTAAATCCCGGACAATTCAATCCAATATTCAATGGTTCGTCATTGCAAAAATCAGCCTATTTTGGTTTCCCTACTGCTCACATTTAACTTAACTACCAAGGATAGAACCGGTCAAACAAAATAGACACAATTTTACCAAAAAAAAAAAATCCTACAACTTTAAATTTGCAATCATCAGATTTGCGGCTAAAAGCAGCAAAGCATGTTAACATGAACAATAATAAATCACACATGAAGATGTACCGGTTACTTATCTATTCAGCCCTATATCAGGGTTCTTGTGAAACGACAATTTGTTACATCCAAAATTAGCCTAATTATGCAGCGACAGCTCAAGAAAATGTGGCTCAAGTGACACCAATTAAAGTTACTTGCACATATTAACGTATCTATCACATCTTTTTGGATATACAGTATGTGTAAAGTCTTTTGTCTGCAGGAACATTATGACATGAACCCAGTCATGACACTTTGATTACAATACTACAAATGAAATGGTCTGTAATTAAATTCCAATTAATATAAATGTCTCAAATATCAGAGGACCACCTCTAGAAGCCCAAGTACCAGCTTGGGCTTCTTCAGGTGAGAACTTACCAATCATACAGCACAGAACGTTTATTTGAACCTATTGGAATTGAGATTATTTTACTTTTCTGTGTGTATTGTAACAGGCAGTCTCTCAGTCTCTCCTCTTATTTGTATTCATATTATCTTACGCCTTCATCCGCAGATCCTCAGCGTTCACCAGGACCCCGGCTCTCCCTCCGTCTCCCTGGTCTACCTTGTGAAAAACCAGGACCTCATTCTCAACGGCACCATCTCCAGTGGCCTCCTGAACCAGCTGACGGCAGAGCTGGTGGGCTACTTCCTCTTCTACCCGCCCCTCGTCATCGCCGAGCGTGAGTAAAAGACAAAGTGCACCGCTGTGTCCGCGGGGGCAGCTGTGGCGTTGACATGTTGATCTAATTAATGATTAAAGCTTTGAGCCGCGAGGTCATCCAGCAAACTCGTGTGGAGTTTGAGAAGCCAGCAGCCGCATGAGTTGGCATTGCTCATTTTCGGACATCAAAACACCAATTATGCCTTAGGTAGACAGAAGTACTGTGTCGTCCATTGTGCAAGTAGTAGCTTTGGTCTCTCAAGTTAGGATAAGGAAGACTTTATTTATCTCACAATGGAGAAATGTACTGGTTACAACAGCTCTTAAGATCACAGGGGGTGCACATAGTTAGGAAATGTGCCATCAAAGAAGAAGATACATTTACAAACACATAATAATAATAAATAGGATACACATCTCGTATATGTAATGAATAAAACCTGATTTCACTTCACACTAAGAAATCAGGCTGAATAAATTCCAATCACCGCCAAACTATTTCAGCCTTGACTGAGACGAAGACATTGCGCTCTGAAATAACCCAGAAATATATGATCATAACTATCCCCTGGTAATGAGGCCAACGCCGTCCTTCCTCCGCTACACGGTGGACGAGCGGCTCGAGTCCCTGCGCTCATTTTGTTTCGTTGCATAACTCCACTTCGCTCCGGTTTGTCTGTTGGGTTCAGACAGACCGCACAGCAGATGTAGGACGCCTCACACTCCACTAGCTGCTGACTCCACAGGCCAATGCATGATTCATGACACTTTTGACCTGCTTTGATTTGAATAGCGAACACTTGACTTCCCCATTGTCACTTTCAGTCCAATAGGATGAAGGATGACCTGTGCTGCATTCACCTTCCTCACGAATTGAAGGCTGCTGCAGTATTCCTATTTGGCATTCTGAGAAACTGTGGTAGTATTTTAGATGATCAGGCCAACTCTGCTTTGGTATGGTAAATATAATTATCATGGTAGCTACAAAAATGAGGGATAAATGTATTTTCATCCATGCTATTACTGTGAAGTGCTGCCAGATTATTTACTGATGGAGAATATTTGGGACACTTTTATTGATGATCTAATATTGTTAAGGTTAAGGTATACTTTATTACTTTGACCCAACTTTCGATGCCGCTGGGCCGACCCACAAGGAGCCCTGGCAGCCACAAAATTCAAATGAACCACAATTAGGACCCTTAAAAAGTCTTATTCACAATGTACAACATCTTAATTTTGATCAAAGTTCAAGTATTTTCCAAAATGACACATTACACCCATTACATCAAAGTTAAAATAATGAATCAGTAAAAATCCAGTCAAACCCTCTAGAAAAGGCACTGCATCAACAAGGTCAGGTGGGGTAAACCTTATGCCAAAATAATATGCAAATCACTGCTCACTAGGAGGCAGGAGATGCTGTGTCAACCCCAAAAGGGAATGCGTCAAAGGGGGAGAGAAAAGGCACCCATTTCAGTAAAACACTAATAGCCACTGGGTTAATGCCCCATTCTCTGTTTCCTGTGTTGCGTTTCATGTCATGATCTGCTCTAAATGAAAAGGCCATTTGCTGTCTCTGATGCATCATTTAGCAGACAGACAGACACATTCGAGAGACGCCTTCACATGGCAAAAGTGAGTGAGAGACCAGTGACCTCGGAGATGAGCCACACGATCGTGTCCCGCGGCCGCCATCTGTGCCCGGAGAGGGACAAACAGCTGTACGCCTCCGATCGTCTAAACTCTGCTCTGAGGCGAATGTCCACCACGTCCTCTGAATGAGCTAATTTTAGCCCTCTGAGATTAGATTAGTATCTGTTTGTGTGCATGCTCTCAACAGCCGGGGGCTCAAACATCACACTTCACAAGGCGTTGTTGAAAACAGTTGTTTCTTCAATACAGAAATCTAGCCAGGCAAGAGCCAGATTCATAATGTGTAGCACTCTGAGTTGTGTTCTCCACAATATCTTATCTGGGATTGCGCCCATCAAATCTATTCGGGAAAGGAGGGACATGGACAGAATTCTTTAAGTTGATTGGGCGAAGCGCTGGCATATCTCCTAGATAAAAATGCACAAAAATGAAATCGTGGCTTCTACTAAAACAGATCTGTTAGAAGCAGCTGCGCGTCCCTCTTCCTGCACTGCCATGTTTAATTTTGCTCTGGCTCAGCACTTCTTGCGTTTGTAACACTTGAGTATCCCGCCCTAAACCACATTTGGCCTTGTGATCGGCCTAAACCACTGTTACTTCGGCGCAGTGAGCCGGGAGTGGTACGACGGTTTCTCGTGTGTTTCTAAACTCACAAATACCGCGAGAATTCAGCTTGTAGGCAAGGCTAACAGAAAGCTAATTGAGCTTTTCTGTTTTGATATTAAGCTTCAGTGATATTGGATTTCTAAATATGAAATTGATATTTGTGGTTGGTGTTGGTTGCTTTGTTATTTAAAGCCACACCTTGGAACATCCCAGGTTATATACTGTAGTATGTTGCTTTGTAACAAGAGCATATTAGATAAAACTGAAAACCATGACTATGATGCTAAATCTGCTCCTAATTATTAGATAAACTCTAACAAGGCTTTTTTTGCAGATATCGGTTTTGTTTTCACCGACACTGGGTCGTGTTGCATTGGTGTGTGGAAATGCGGATGTTCGGAAAGGTTAATAGAATAGAGTAAAATCTCAGAAACAGCAGGAGGATCATTTGCTTTCTGGGTTCTATATTTATTGGTTTTGCAAAATAAATACTGATCAAACTAATTCATGTATGGAAACACATTTAGAGACAGCAGCTGATAGCGTTTGCATTATTTCAGCTAATTATTATCCATCCGACTCTGCAGAGTTAAATGAGTGGATTTGTCTCTCTTGATCTCCTCTTGTTGAGCAGATTCTTCATAGGCCACGGTTTGAGGCTTAACCTCAGCACTCTGACGCAGTGTGTTTATGTAAACTCGCTGAAGTTCAGGGTGAAGCCAGTGAATTTTAATGCGCTCACGTTTGGCACCGACAGCCAGAGCAAAACACACATCGCTATGAAGGGAAATGCATCGGCTCAAACCACACTCACACTTTCCACCGCTCAGAAACGACAGGCAGAGCAGAGGGGAAGCGAGAAGAAGTAGGTTGACGGATGAACAAGGTGCCCAGAGAGACCTGTGGACGAAAATAGATCTTGTATTGAATGTTCAAGGAAATTATTTAAAAGAGTGGAATTTTTCTATCACCGTTTCAATATAATGTTTGTTAGATAAGTGGGCTCGGAAATGCAATTTGTCCTCCACATCCAGACACATGAAGACTGCTTTTCTTTATGAAGCACCAAGGCCAACCATAATTCGTATAAAACATATAAATCTATTGGTGTTAGAGATGGTGTTTTTGATTGAAAACTAGTAATGAATGCCGAATGTGAAAATTGTAATGCCTAGATGAAAAATGGAGGCTTGGCCATTTCAAAGCAAACTGAATGCACAGAGCAATTACAGTTTTTGGTTGATGATTTGATCTT
>OMNZ01029261.1:0-27543 GCA_900303255.1 Lesueurigobius sanzi | reverse complement strand
TTATTTTTTTTTTTTTTCTTTTTTTTTTTTTTTTTTTTTTTTTTTTTTTTTTACAGGTGATTCTTATAGAATTCTTGCCCAAATATCCTATATTTCGACCAGACTGAGGCGGTTGTTACAGACAGGATGTGAGGCCCGTGAACTTTCTTCTTAGTGCCTTGTACAGTACAATATGTTGGAAGAAGGGTCTGCACCAGTGTCCTGCTGTTAATCCCCTGTATATTAGACTTTGCTACGCTGTCACTTTGCTTTAGAGCAGAATTTGCACATTTTTGACAAACCGATCCCCATTTGTTTCACTCCGTTGTTTTTTTGTTTTGTTTCATGTGATGAGAAAGAGGCAACATCAAAGTGCATTTACCCCAAAGAATCATCAGTGTGGCCCAGTCTCAGCCGTCACCAATCACTTGCAAAGAATGTGATGCCCCTCATTCCCTAAAAGAATCCTGCCTTATGTGTCATTTTGTTACTTTGTGTCGTGAAAGAGAAGCAGCGTTATTGAAAGTAGATGGGATGGTCGATAATGCCTACCGTACATAATCAGCTATTTTCTTATTGGACTCTGTACATGGGAACGAGCTGAAACTTGACCTGTAAATACCACCATAAACTGTACAGCGCTATTGTTTACATGAAGTTACGTAGCTATTGAGTTGTTTTTTTTTTTTGCCAATTGTTGGTATTTTAGTTTAGATTAATGAAAGTATGTATCTGTAGTTTCGATGGACCTGTTTACCTTGTAAGCCATATAATTTCAGTGATGCCAGAGTTAGACTGATTGTTGCACTTGAGTCCAGTCGGATGTGAAGAGAGCCTAAAGCAGTTGACAATAGCACTGAGCAGTGCACGTTTTTGCCAAGACATTTAGTCATTCACCACCTTTTCTATTTGAGCTGGAGCCGTGAAGTGTTTAAGCTACTGGAAAGTTTTGTTTCGCTCCGCTCTGATATGCTACTTTCTACAGTTCTGTCGCATCTATTTTATAGTTTTTGTATTCTCTTATATCCCACTATGTGTTGAGTAAATGGTTCAAGTTTTACTCTGTCCAGTGTTACCATTATGTCCTACATTTTAGGATATTGCTGCAATGCATTGTATTAGAGTGCCTCTGGGTTAGCGGATGGACTGTAAAGGTTCAGATTAATTTGTTCTATTGTGACTTGACCCCAAGCATTGTCCCTGTTACTAAATCTGTTTACCACAGAGACCCAATGACTCCCTTTGGAGAAAGAAAATAAAATGCTCTTTTTATTTTTCCTTGGTCTTATTTTGTTTGTTTTATATTACATTTTTCATTGTAACTTCTTACTGATGGTGCTGAGTGACAAGCCTCTTGAGTAAAACAAACAGTGACCTGTGGCCACCATGTAACTGTGGGTGTTTGTCATGGTTAACCAGGCGATGAATCGTTAACTTTAAAAGGATTACTGCTTGTTAACACATTTGTAAAAGTAAAAACGACCAATACTGTTTGCATAATGATGCTGGTAACTTCTTTGACTTCTTTCCCTCTCCTGGCACAGCCGTATACCTGATTTTTCTTTTTTTAATTCACTTAATTTGCTTTCATTGTTTGTAAATATCAAATTGTTTGTTGTGTTCAAACTCATTCCTGAGTCTGACTTCCCTAACACATCTCTAACATCCCAGTTCTTCACAGGGATGAGTTTATGAACATGTTTCACATATTTCAGGGTTATTTTCACTGTAACAAAGAGTGCCCTGTAAGATCATGTAATGGACACAAAAGCTTTATAATTATATATAATTAGAGTTATAATTAGAGTTTGCAAAATACTGAAGCAGCACAAAACAAATGTAATTCCAGAAAAACATTAGGTACAGGGCCCAGTAGAACCAGCACAGCTCAGGTTTATGACCCTTTGTGCCTTTGACCAAAGATTCAATGAGGTACAAGCTTCACTCACTGAACATCTTTACCTAAAGCGCTAACCTTTTTATATCTGGTACAAACTATATATTCATGAAGACGTATTCGCAAATCAATACTTTAATCGTCAACACAACTATTTGCAATGTACATTTTTCTTGTCCACTAGGGGTCAGGTGTGTCCAGGGGCGGGGAGTACTCATATTTACTCAAGTACATAACCTCATGAAGTAACTGTACTTCTTAGAGTAGTTTGATCATCCAGCACGCTTTACTTCTACTTGAGCAATATTATACTTAAGTATTTGTACTCTTACTTGAGTAAAAAAAAGTTATCTGGACCGTTCCACTACGAAGTTGTGTAGTTTGTAAGTGGCAAAACGTTAATTTTGACGTGTAAATAAGACAGAATATTTATTTTATGGTATTTTCATTGAAAATATTAGGAGTTTCACATTCTTTTTTGTTTCTCATAATTTATGTCGCTATTGAAACATAAATCACACATTTTATACTCGCACAATTATTTAATCAATTCTCAAGTAGTATTTTCTCCAAGTACTTTTTACTCTTACATTACCTTGAGTAATTATTTGGATCTCTAAAATCATTTTTAATCTAATGAGTAAATATTTTGGCTACTCTACCCACCTCTGTTTAGACATAATTTAGAGCAATTTAAGGTGACTTCAAGGTCAAACATTTAGAGTTTGTGAACCACTGTCCTACAGTATATTATATATACTACAGTATATTATATATATACAGCTGTGGTCAAAGGTTGACTGCAGGGAATGTAAACTTATGCTTTTCACAGCATATGAATGATAACACAATAACCTCTATTTCACTCATGGTTAGTGGTTACGTGAAGCCATTTATTGTCAAAAAACCTGTGTTTACTCTTTTCAACTAGAAACTAGCCAAATGCCCTGATCAAAAGTTTAGCTACATATTGTGCATGTTGAAACAAACATTTTTCCAGAGTCCAATTTTGTCCTGTATTTCAGCTGAAGTGAGTTTTTCTTTGCTCCTGAACAGTTTTCCTGGCAGTTGTCGAAGGTCATGTAAACGTTAGATCAGGGACATTTGAGTAGTTTCTGCTTCATTGTGATTTCAAAAGAGTAAACTCAGTTCTTTGGCACTAAATGGCTTCACACAAACACTAACCATGAGTGGAAAAAGATTTTCTATGAAAAGATTAAAAGGGCATGTAAACTTTTGACCACGACTGTGTCTGCATTGATGTTGCTGTTAACAGCTGTCAAAGATTAAATCACTAAAGTTGTCATTAAAATATGTCATTAAGAGTGAACAGGCAAAAAAAAACAATAGACAAAATATAATAATCATTTTATTGAACAGTGATGAAATTAAGAATAAGTTGCCAAGGCCAGCTCTAGGTTTGTGTTGATCAAACTAATCAACACCGAGCCACGACTTAAAGAAACATCGCTGAAGAACAAGGTGAATCTAAGGGTAACTTAAGGCGTTTAAATGCTTGTCCTTCAGTATTTCAAGGCACTCACTTGACCGGTGCTTATACTTATAATCGATTGGCTGCTACATTGTATTTGAGGAACGCGTTATACACGGGTGGAAAATATTACATTATTTTACATTTTCAGGCCGAAATTAGGATGTTTATTCTTTTCACACTTTGGCAAAATGCTGCATATCGTAATCATGTACTCCTCATTACAACTACTGAAGTACATCCTAAACACTAATAGCAACCAAATGAAATATTGAAAAATGTATTGATTGTCATGTACATAATTATGAGAACAGAACATTTTAATTGTGCAAAAGTAGTTTCCCATCATTTGATAATCATATAGATCTTGAAGGATAAGGTATGATTTGAGGGTTGCTTTGTGTGTGTACATTTGTGAAAGCAGACCCAATAATAAAAGAGGATGTGAAAGCTAAAGTAGACTCCCAGGCCACGACACCACGGTCAGAGTGACTTTATTCTTCTGCAGCTTCAACATCGGGATCAGCGAGGAGTTGTTCATTCCCACTGTGGTAGCTCCATTCACTGCCACGATCTCATCACCACACCTGTAACCAGAGCACAGGGTCACGACGAGCCCTGTAGTGTAGCTAATGAGTGTCTGAACACGGCTTACTTCAGACGACCATCGAAGTGAGCAGGTGTACCAGGCACAATGGTTTTGATATAGAAAGGCTGCTGGCCGTGACTCTCTTCATAGCCTCCAACGATACTGAAGCCCCAGCTCTCGTTGTTGGTCTTGTGCAGCACAATGTCTCGGCACCAGTGCATGTGGCTGATGAGGGACCAAAAACACCATTTTGTGGCACTTATACAATAGTTTCATTACCATAATTATTTCTAAGCACAGCAGATGTAAAGGGTGGTACCTTGGTAAGCCGAGCCAGCGAGTCCACAACGGAGTCCAGTTGAGCGCGTCCTCTCGGTGGTCATCAGAAAGATCGTGTTCATCTTTATGGCTGGTGTCATCCTCCTCCTCAGAGTCCTCAGACAGAGTCTGGATGACCCGCAGAACCACCTGGGACTGAGCGGTCTGAGCCTTTAGCGCAGACACAGCTTCACTGTATGTCAACTGTGTCAAGTCCACACCATTGATACTCAGCAGGACGTCCCCTACAACAGATATTCATGGTTCAGCTCAGACGTCTCATGTCCTGTCTAAGGAAGACAAATGTCATGTACCTCTCTTGATGGTACCGTCCCGATGCAGGCAGCCAACAGGCTGGACACTGGTGATGTACACGGGCAGCCGGCTGCGGCAGTCTCTGCCTCCTGCTATTGTGATTCCCAGAGAAAGACGCGGCTCCTTCTTCATGCTAACAGTTTTCTCTTGGCTAGAAAACCCACCTGGAGGGTCCTAGATGAACAAATTTATATTTTAATTCTGCAACAGTTTCAGACATCTCTAGACCACCATTGCAGACTTAGTAATATAAAAAGAGGACTCGTATCAGCTGTTCTATTCAGAAAGGTTGAATGACAGAGATGAGCAGATGAGTCTCCACAGTTCAATCATTGATATTTTTACATTTAATATTTCAATCAAACTTTGAACTGAGAATAAGAGATGAAAGTGATATTAACCAAGAGTAAACACACTTGCATCATCATTTTCCAAACACCTTAATATCAATATCAAACAGTTTAAACAGGTCACCTCAGATCTATTTTTAAATGTTAATTAATTTAATAGTCAAACTTAAACTTCTGTTTGGAAGTCATTTGCATTCGGCTCGTCTGGATGTTTACTTTGCATGTCAGTACTTTAGTAGATTATTTTTGCAAATCTTATAGAAACAAATGTGAAACATTTTAGATGCAGCTGCGAGTCTCAGTCAGTGTGTGAACATAGACACTGATCTCTCGTATCTTACAATGTGTTGAAAATTACAGCTTTAGTTGAGCTTCTTGTGCCAAGTTTCGGGAGCAGGGGGAGGTGATTGCTCTTCCTCCCACCAGCAGGAAACCCTCCCCCCCAGCAAGACGCAAAGGCTCTACACGGCAGGCGAAAGCTAACTGTTACCAGCTTTGATCCTGGTCCAGCCAAAGAAACAAGGAAAAACAACAAGACAGTGGCCCATAGTAGAAGAGTGAGCAGCACCCCAGGCCTTTTGATCAGGACAGAGAGAGACTTTCATCTGTGTTGTGACGCAGGTGTCTTCCTTCAGACACCCACCCCCAGCTGAGACACATCACCCTACTGTAACTGCACGGCTAAATGATACAGTGCTTAGTCTAGTCACAACAAAAAAGAGCTTCTGATAAATGTGTTACCTTCATGTAAGTGGAGCGGCGTCTGAAATACTGCGGCTCAGGGGCTCGCCTCGCTGCTCTGCTTCCTCCTTCTTCTGGACTCTCTGCAGCCCTCATCACCACGAAGTTCACACGCACCTCACTGACCTGCAAGCATAAAATACACATTTTATGGTACACAATTATTTCACCCTTCCCACACATATATAATTATACAAATAAACCATTTTCGTGGTGGTCAGAAGACAACATAATCCTAAAGGCACCATTTTGCATCAGACATAAAACCACATGTTAATACCAATGAATGCATTAAATAAAAATGTTAAATGTCAATATGAAGCTATAGGCTTCGCAGAAAACATTTTTGGGTGTATTACTATTGCATCCTCTGCTCAAACATGTTTGAGTTCAAAGACAGTAGAATGAACATATTTCTGAAGATTCTTTTGGTGAATATTCTTTCGATACCATACTGGTATTGCTCATCTGGAGGATCACAGTGTCCTAATCCAGTTGAAGCCACCAGTCCAGTGCCAGCCATTGGTTTTGATAAAAGGTTATGTTTATAGCCATTGGTCATTTATGAACAAACATTACAAAGACAACTGACCGACTGTTGCCTTAAGCTGCACAGTGAGGACTTTCACTCTGTGACCGTGCCATTCCTGAAAGCTCATTTTCAACTGAAGCCAAGAGGATCTAGAGGTCTTTAGGAGAACAATTACATTAATTCATTCATTTATTTTTTTGGTTGTGATGCAACAAATGCAAAATTCAGGATTGACATCACCCAGCCCGAGTTATAGACATAACTACGGCTAAAAATACAGTTATTTTTTCCATACCAGTATTTTAACGATACCAGTACCTGAACGATACTTTTTCGATACCTAAACTAATTTATTGGTCATCCAGAACAGTGGTTCTCAACCTTTTTTAGTCGCGACCCCCAATATGATCGTGTTCCACCCCCCCCCACAGCACCACATGTTTTCCATGTAAACTATATTGAAAATATGCCTTCAATATAATCAGGCGACCCCCTGAAAATATCAGGTTGAGAACCACTGATCCAGAACCATAAAACAGAATAAGGGTAATTTATTCTTTTTTTTTAATCATTTATTTCAGCTGAAACAACCAAGTAACTTTCTTTAGTGTTGTCTCAGGACCTGCCAGGTGTCAAAACTTGCTCTGAAAGAAAATATGTTTTCGATACCATAAGTACCTAAAAACATTTTTCGATACCATACTGGTATTGCTCAACGGTACCAAGCCCCATCTATAACGTACCTGAATAATCTGGGCTGCGCTCTCTGGGGTGCCGTGCCGTAGGTCCTGACCATTTATGGCCAACACTTTATCATTGTTCCTTAGTTTTCCATCTTTGGCGGCCAAACCTCCAGAGAGCAGATCAAGGATGAAAACTCCACTCTCATCTGATTTACGAATGAGTTTGATGCCGAGTGGCTCAGTGCGGTGGCTCTTCATGAGTGTGACCTGCAGCACAGTGCCCGGGCTGCTGTGAGCAGGCGGGGGGGCAGCTGACAGGGCTGGGTTGGTGGAATGGAGGTCAGACCTGGGATCCCTCGTTTTAAAACCCTTTTCTTGCATCACAGTCAGTCTGAGCAGCGAGGGCTGTCGAAGCAGAGCGATGCCCCGGGCGTGAGGCACTGATGCCAAACTGATGTCGTTCACCTGGAAACACACACCATTCAAATCAATGAACAGCCATAAACCCTTTACCCGCAGTATTTGTCTCAACCCGTAGCTTAGGAACCAGGGCAGAGCAATAACCCAATTGGAATTTTTCTGACAGAGACATGGCGCCTTTTCAAAGTCTATTTGAATCAGGCAGACGCACATACAGTTGTGGCCAAAAGTTTACATACCCTTTTAATCTTTTGGCCATTTTTCATGGAACATGAATGATGAAAATCTTTTTTTCCCACTCATGGTTAGTGGTTTGTGTGAAGCCATTTATTGTCAAAGAACTGAGTTTACTCTTTTGAAATCATAATGAAACAGAAATTAATCAAATGTCCCTGATCTAACGTTTACATGACCTTGAACAACTGGCAGGGAAACTGTTGAGGAGCAAAGAAAAACTTGCTTCAGCTGAAATACAGGACTCTCCTCTGACAAAATTGGACTCTCTGAAAAAAATTACGTTTGTTTCAAGATGCACAATCTGTAAACTAGTTTTGATCAGGGACATTTGGCTTGTTTCTCTGGTTCAAAAGTGTCAACGAACAGGTTTTTTGACAATAAATAGCTTTGCACAACCACTAACCACGAGTGAAAAAGGTTTTTGTGTCATCATTCATATTCTATCAAATGCATAAGTTTATATACCCTTACGTACAGTCAAGGTATGTAAACTTTTGGCCACAGCTGTATTGTATCTGCTGCATTCAAAAGCTGCGACGAAGAAAAATCCAACTAAAAGATCCACAGTTTGTATAATCCCAATTTTTGTTACTTGCACCAAAAGAATGTTGTTTTGGGCATTCGCTAGCCATATCCTCAGCCCATTTCAAGTTGACTGGCCTCGTACTACTGTCGGTGGAAGAATTTACTTTTGACACTCTTTAGTTCTACCAACAAATACCAGAGAGCTGTTTCATAAAACTGGCTCAGTAAAGCCAGGCTTACGGTCTGACTTCTCTCTTAACTAAGCATAAACACATGAGTTCAGGCTTAGTCCGTTTCACCAAACTGGTTCAGGGCTTTAGTCGTCATGCTCAGTCCAGTCTGGCTAAATAAACCGGGCTATGGCAGTGCGCTGGCAGCTCACAAGAGAGGAGCCAAGATATGATCGAGCATCAATGCAAGACTGAGGCAACGACACGCCGAACACGACGAAAATCCCTTTAAGACACAAGAGGGGCGGAGCTACAGACACTGGGGAAGAAAAAGAAAAAAGAAAAAGTGATGCAAGGAAAGCACGGAAGTAATGAAACAGCGCACGGGTGAACGGGGCGAACTTTGTAACGGCACCACGCGATGCTCGTTGTATGTGTTTTACCGTCACTGACGACACTGAAGACACTTAAGACCCAGACATTAAAGGGCTCCTCGTGTCAGGACGTTTATCAATCAGATTTTGTGCTTAACATGAATACAGTAATAATAGAACCAATGAAAAATACTAACAAAATGTATATAGGCTACATATTCATTATATATGGAGGATTCATGATGATATGAATATGATATGGTTTATCAATAAACCATAATGTTTACTCAACACTTTTTGTCAACGAAATACATATTTCTTTCTAAATATAGTTGCAGTGATATAATAATAAAACATTAGCGTCAGTAATAAAGTGTTTTTATCCTCAGTGTGTGATAAAAGTGTAGTGTTTATCAAGAGTCAAACTAAGTCAGAGAAATTCTCTGACTAAATTTCCATAGTAACTGAGACAGACTCAGAGTGAGCCTGGTTTATGAAACTGAAATGACAACAAAATAAGCCAGAGTAAACCAGCTTTAAACAGCCCTCAGGACACTTTCTGTAATAGTAATCAATAGTTGTTTGCAGTGAGTGATAAACATGCAACATACTGTAGATAATAAAACAATTTAGACAACGGCAAACAGGTCATCTATTCATTAAACTGATGCTGAATTGCAAATATGTAAATTAATATACAAACATAGACCTAAACACATCATAATCATTGTTAAAGATAGCGACATTTGCAATATGCTAACACTGGTGTCTTGTGTGCTGAACTAAGTGAGTCATAAAATGGCAAAACTCATTCAGAAACAAAACAGAAAAGAGCTTTAAATGAAGTATCGCATATCCATATTTACTGGGAAGTTGCTGACGGTTGTGTTTTCAAGCCCAAATCCGGGATCCCCGACTTCTTCCAGTATCGGTATCAGAGGATCCCTCGCTGTGACCAATATTTAGTTATTTATTCATTTCAATAATTTGCAAGTTTGTTATAATTGATCATATCTGTTGATCCAAACAGTGACCATGAGGCTACTTAAATTATTTATCAATGGTTTCATCACTTCTGCAACCAACATTTCGGCCCCAAGCCTCCAATTGAGCAGCACAGGTAACGCTATCGGTGCCAGCATTCACACATGACTTCGCTTGCAACCAATAAGAAGTACAGTCTTCTGATTCTGATATTAGCTAGACAAAAGAAACTTAAAAGATTGACCGTATTTGATACGTTTATACAGGTCTGACTTATTTAGGACAATTTGCTTTCGTTGTCAGTACGAAGTTCGTTGGCCTCAAGGAGAAAACAAACTGATGATACGTCTCAGTTTACTCCACATTCCAGAGGCGCCGCAGGGAAGACATTTAACAGAGACAAGTTCATTTTCTCATCACTTCAGGGAGTATGTGTGCAGTTCATCTGTATGACTACTTCTTACTATCTTTACTGCTAAAATATTAAACCCAAATGAACCAGTAAAACCATGTACTTTCTTCACGCCCTCGCACAGAAGCACTATGACCATGTATCTTGTCGACGTACTCATTACCAAAACACGCTTGTCTTGTATTTCTACTTTTCAGACATTGCTAAAAAAAAAATCCTTGTTTACAGTGACAAGACTGCGTGGACATATTGTTTATGCAGAAACATGTAAAGGCCCTGTATCTGATTTATCGCAGTTCTTCACAGGGATGAGCCTATAAGCTCATTTCACTGTAATGCTCACAGGAACTAGCCTGCAAGCTCACAACCAATAAAAATGCAAACCACTGGATATTCAATATTCTCAAAGAGGACTAAACACATTTCATTCCACTACTAGTAAAACTATGAAGTTCAGGGCCTGTACCTCCAGTATATGGTCCCCAGGGGCCAGCCTGCCGTCACGAGCCACTATAGAGTCTCGCACGATCTCCTGGATCACGATGTTGCCCAGCGGAGTGTCTTTACCGCCCACAATCCGAAGTCCCAGATCCTCGTCAGGCTCTTCTCTGAGGAGATCCACGACATTGGCCTCTGCCACCAGACTCGACCGGAGAGGAGTGTTGTCTGGAAGAAAAGCAACAACAGAGCTGGATTGTATCCACAAAACCAATACGATTTATGGGATTCCTGGGAACGCCATAATAATAGGTCAATGGATGTGTTAAAATGTAAAATACTGTGTTATTCAAATGAAAGCATCAGGAAACTACAGTGTTGATGTATCTACCAGTAGAGCCCTGGCAGCTAACGTTTGTTCCGTTGCTCTTTTCTTTACTTTTTTATATTGTTTTTACCAAATGTTATTCTATTAACATTAGGGTTAGGGTTAGTACTTTAACGGTACCTGAACAATAGCCAAGTCACTGTCAATTCTACATTCTACATATTAAAAATTAAAGAATCATCGCTGAGTCCAAAAAATGCAGGTGGTCTTCAAGGATCGAGTACTGGTGTACAGTATGCCCTGAAGAAGACCACGTTTGGTCAAAACACGTCGGCATGTCCCACCTAATAACACCTAATGTCCCACCTAACTTCCAAATCCCACATCCTCGGCTGCGGAGCGTGAGCGTCTGGCCCCGTAACGTCTCCGTGTTTTCTCCGTCTCCTCAAAGCCCACTACAGTGAAGGGCTGCGCTGCGTCTGGTTGCGTCAAATCTCAGAGCTCATATGAGGTCTTGCGGTAAAAGGTATTTTACAGTATTTAATAAAATAATACTTATATTTTGGCAACACAAATAGACCTGGGTGGTTTAAAAAAAGTTTATTTCGCCTTTATACACACGTAAAATTGCTACATACAAATTAAATGTACACATACTCAATATCAATTTGGGTTTGGTTTTCGTTTATAACCAGTAGACATTGCACACATATAATATGCCTGTCAACAAAACGTGTTTAAATATATTGTAAATGTAGCTATTTAATACATTTCATTTTGAAAAACGGATGTTGTTGGCGTTCTTTTTCCGTTTTGGTACGATATGATCTGGTGTAGCTTCTACGGCGACGACGGAGAGAACAAATACACAGGGAACACAGTGACGCAGTGGAGACGTTACGCAGCGGAGGATGTGGAACAGCACTGGGGTTTAATTAGTTCACCTCAATTTATGGTTGAAAAGACATAGAACTGTATGGAAGTTTTTTGTTTTATGGAGGGACAGGGCCAATAATTACATAGATATGAGCCATTAATGATGTGAAAATACCATGCTGATCCTTTTGCCCTGGACCGGGCCTGGATGAACGCAGCAGATTGATAATAAGCTGAAGTCTGATTCTGCAAATGCAGTGATGGTATGCAGTGCTAATAGATATATTTATGGAACACCTTTATGTAATTCATTTTGTGTCCCCGTTTACTGGAAATCACCAGAGGGCTAGTTGTGACATTAGAAATAAACTGGGACATCTGTCTTTTCATGCAGCTAAATATTCACTATATTTCCATCCATTTCCCTGTGCTTTATCTGGGGCTGGGTCATGGAGGAGGCAGTCTGAGCAGAGACACCCAGACGCATGCTTCCTCCTGGGGGATCCTAAGGTGCTACCAGCCCAGCTTAAAGACATAAGCTGGGGACACACACTAGGAGTTTTAGCCTGATTTTAAGCCTCCCTGAGTTTGAGGATTAGTGTTTCTCGCAGGCGATGATTTATTGTGGTGCTAGATGTGGCTGGTGTCAGTGTCCTAACAAACATTTGATCATTATGACTAGGGCTGGGAATCTCTGGGTACCTCACAATTAGATACAATATGCGATAAAATAGCTTGCGCCTCGCGATGACGACAACCTCAACCGATTATCAATATATTGCACATAATAACATCAACATTTTTACTTAATAACTACACGCTCCATATTTGTTTTCATTGTTCTTCTTAAATAGTGACACCTCAGTTGACTCTTCCCGATGTGATGGAGCAGCAGCTCTAGTCTGAGCTCTTCCTGCGTGGCCGAGCTCCTCCTTATCTCTATGGGGCACCCAGGTTTCACATTGCATTTCCTATTTTTAAAAGTGACTCCAAATCAAACACTTGAAGACACATCTCCTGCCTGAAAACCATGTAAATGTTTGACTTTACGCAATCATCAGTGAAGGAGCTTTCATAATCACTGTAGCAATGAAGGCATATTTGTCTAAACTTGCCAGGGCATTCTGACACTTATGACAAAACCGATCAAAGATGTTGTTATACTTCTAATCATGTAAATGTAGCAAGAGAAAACACTGGTTCATGTGAGAGGAGTTTGACCAGTGTGTTGCCATGATACAAACAGACTTCATACCTTCCTCATATTCTTCATAAGCAGGATTGATAAGTCCAGGGTCCGACACTCGTGGTAAAGCAGTCTGTTTAGCATCACCAGTGAGCTCTGCATCCCCCTTTCGCCCCTTTAACTCATTCCATGAGGGCCTCTTCCTTTTTTCAGCTTCCTCTCGCAATCTTCGAAAAACAGGACATCTACGATGGCAGAGAGAGGAAAGTTACTATGTATGCACCCATCCGACACTGAGATCAGAGCCTGAACACATACAGTACATGTTTTAGAGAAATAACAACTTAATCCAAGTCAATATAGACCATGTGCCATATGTTACTTTTACTCTCCGCAATTGTACCAGACAATCTTAGCTGTAACAGAAGCTCTGAGGGTCACACCTAAAGTAAAGTACTAATACTGACCACTCTCGAATATCTGTTTGTATTTTAGTTTGTGAAATACTGCAACACAATTTCTGATATAACATAATTGCAATGCACTTTATGTTGGAATTGTTCTATAAAATGTAACAAGTACCAGTCACTTTTCACTTATTGCAAACCAGTTTACCACAAAAACAACAAATATGTCAACCCTACTTTAAAGGCACTATCCCTGTTTTTTGATAACAAACAATGAAAGAGGGAGCGAGTAAAATAACTTACTAGTTGTGGTCCAAACTTATTCCTAACTTTCCGAACACATTTCTAACATCCCAGTTCTTTACAGGGATGAGTTTGATTATGTTTGACATGAGTAACTCAAAGTAATATGGTACATTCAGCTAGAAACATTGTTTGTGTGGGTTTGGAGAAAAGAGCTGGTGCTACTGCTGGTTCCTGAAGACTAAACTTTGCTCCCTGTTGTTTGTAAAGTGACAACCAGCCACCCACAGCTGACTTCATCATTCCACAGAGCTGATAAGCTCCTCAGTGGAAAACATGAGCAGGGACTGGTGGACGTCAGTTCAAAGATACTCCTACACCACAAAAATCATCTGCTTGTCTCAACATCACAAGGTTAACCAATGATAAATGATGTCATTTGTATGACCTGGTCCTGAACCGGCTGAATATGCAGCAGAGGTACCTGTTGTGGAGGTGAGGCTGCAGCTCACAGCGCTGCATCTGTGCCTGACACTCAGCGTGATGAGGGCAGGCCACTAGGAGCTTGTCCAGCAGGTTTCTCACCAGGAGACTGGAGGGACGGCACTGCTGCAGCTGTAGTCGCTGCCGGTCCACAGGGCAGAAGTCCTGCTCCTTTAGGAAGTTACTGAGGCAGTGGAAGCAGTACGTGTGTCCACAGGGGGTGTCCATGGGCCGCAGCAGTGGCTGGAGGCAGATGTGGCACATGAGTTCATCGTCCACCTCGTCCTGGTACTCGTACAAGTGGCTGTCCTGGCAGTCGTGCTGTTGACCACACTCTTTACAAACGCGCGCCCAAGACAGGCCTGTGCAACTGCTGCTGCCTGCAGCTTTGGTCTCTGTTGTAGCCATAGTTTGCTCAAAAAACACAGACACAAAAAACAAAACTTCCTCAAAATATGTGCAATGCGTTCAGTCTACGGGTGAAAGCAGAATAATAATCCATCATAGTCCACAATGTTATCTCCAAATCTTCATCTTGCTTCTCTCTGTTGAGAAACAGAGAAACACTTTTAGATTGAGTGTCAAAAGTTGGACTCATCCTTTTTGTACAGAATAGCTTCACAGGAAATGACAAATCCACACAGCAGCAGCAATATGGCAGCCAGCAGCAGCTGCTTCCTCTCACCAAGTTTCCTGAGGGACAAAAGGAATTCTCATCTCAGCAGAACTGTATGGTGCACTTTAATTGAAAAAGCTAAACTAAACAGAAGACGAGGGAGGCAGTTCATAAGGGAGCTAAAGCTAAACCTCTCACTCTGGGAGGGAACAAAGCCATGGTATGAGTGGTGTAAATTGTGGTCAGAAATACAATCCATCTGTAATGACCCCAGGCACCCAACGACATTAGTCCCATAGCTGTGCAGTTCCTAATCTCCAGTAATGCTATTTCTCAAGTAGAGTGATTAGGAAGGAATTCTTGCTGCAAAACTGTTTCAAGATTAACAGGATGTTTCTAAACAGAATTCAACCTCTATATTATATTTAAGCTTAAATTCACCTAAATATCCTCAGTGTTGAACATGTAGCTCAATAGAAAAAAAAACAACAAAACAAAAAAACAAATAGGTTAGGCCTATTCTGTTGTGACAGATCTCACAAAAAAGTCATTAGCTTTGACGAACTCACCTCAGATGTTATCTCGTCATGTTCCCAGAAAACTAGACTAAAACCTCACGGCTGCATTGGCTGCTTGAAGCTCAACTGAAACCAGAGCTGCCTGCCTCTCCTGCTCAACGTCTGTAATGTGTGTGTGTCACTTCAGTGCACACACAGTCATATCCGTGTATGTGCCCCGACTGCTCCGGTGTGTGAAAACCATGAGGGGATTGGTGTAACTGGGCAGAGATGAGCTCAGCCTTGAAAAGACGGAGGGAGTATGTTTTTGTACGTTTGGGGGCAGGTTTTAGAGATCTTCCAGGATCCCCTCTCCTCATTGCAGCACTGAAAACCCAAAACCTGCACTTCAACTGAGTGTGCAAACTACATACACTGCGTGAGGTCATCCAGGCCTCTTGTTTCTTTCTCTCTGCCTTTTACTTTGTAAAATTGATACCTATTCCTGTAATGGATAGGGGTCACGAATCCTGTAACGCAGCAAAGGAGGTAGACAAAGCACAGAGCATTCTTCAAACAAGCTAATAAACTGTAGAAAACATATTGATGTACTGATTTCTTGATCAAAAACTAGTTCCAATTCAGTTTTTAATAATTTTTTTCCTGTTGGGGGAAGTAGCCCGTCTTCATTAGTCACTGCTTTGACGGAGGACAGGCTGTGGCCGCTGACTGATGGTTTGCACTCACTCCTCGTTTACCGTCTCTAGAGGACGGTTGAGTCCTGTAGCACCAGGCTAATAAAAACAACTCCTCCATGATGCAGCAAATCAATATTTTTACTTGTCCTACTAGAGTCTTTCATGTTGAATATGATAAGATCCTTTAGAACACGCAGAATCTTGAACACAAAGAGAAAGAGCTGATAAGGTAAGAACATGAGCAGTTACATAACCCAAGCACAGGAGTGAAGAGAGTTCATTATTTTACTGATAATGCAATGATGTTATAACAGCAGTGCTATACTTGTGCAGTGTTACATATACAGTATCAGCGGCTGATACTGCAAACCCAAGTAAGGAAACGCTTATAAAATCTTTTCATCATGTGATGTTTTAAGCTTTACTGAGGGTAACGTCTAAGGCAGTGTCCCCTGGTCTCCCAAAGGATTATTAAGTGCTCTTTCAAGGCAGAGCCAAATAACTGGCTTTGAAGCCTCATGAGTCACATGTAAAAACACACCCACAGCTAACACAGGTGAGACAATGACTGAAAAAAGAACTCTCAGGGAAGATACTTAAAACATTATTATTACCCTTCTATAAAAGTTAAAGGCCAATCAATAACCTGGTTAACCAAAGCCGATTATGCAACCAGCAAAAACACGCAAAGTCTCTATTTGCATTTGGATGTGATCCCCGGACAGGATTTTCCGACTGGCATCTCTCTGAATTAAAGTGGACATTCATGATCACATCATCGGTCTCAGTTTACACTAATAATAAAGGTACAACAGTTTCATAAGTTTATGGCTTTTACTGAGAACAGAAACATGCTTTACTCTGCCTTCATCTTCCAGGTTTATTCATTTTGTGTCTGGACTAGTCCCACAACATGTCCACACAGTATCTCCTCTACACATGTCAAACAGTGGTGCAATCAGTGTATGAATATTACAAAAGGACTAGTTCACAAACCTGAACAAAGCCCCACACATTTCTTAGCAGATTCTCTCCTCTTTTGTATTCACCATGTTTTATATTAGTATTTATTGTAAGAAAATATCTCATATCTACAGCCATAGACCTATTGTATTTGTCCTTCAGGTCGACAAAAACACAAAACTTGAAAGTAAAGAGGTTTACAAAGGGAGTGTCACATGACTCCAATAACTATCTGGCTCCAGCAAAACAGTCAAAAGTTTCTTTGATTATTAATGTATGTCAAATATAAACTTGTACATTTGAAATGTTATAAATTTAGGATAATTAGAAGGATAGGTCAAGTGCCAGCCCTGTCCTCGGTGTCTTCAGGGACCATAAATAACTCACAGTCAGCTCATGTTGGTTTGTTTCCAATCACCACCACGATGTGACAGATGCAAACGAGAGGAAGGTCGTAAATGTATCTTTCTTATTTGACAGACAAGTTGAAATACCAGCTGAAAGTTACCAAACTTTAACCTGGATGACATGGCGCCGAGAGAGAACAGAAGAGAAGAGAAGAGAAGAAGAGAAGAAGAGAAGAAGAGAAGAGAAGAAGAGCAGCACACCTTGTTCACGCACAACTAAATCATCACCTTTTAGCGAACATCTTTTAACATTACGATTCAATAACTCTTTATCACCTTAATCAATGCACCAAACAGTTTGTTTTCTTCACAATTACGTACAATAACACGGTTAAAACAGAAACGCGGCTTCTCTTACCTGTCAGGTCTTGTTTCCGGAAGTAGCTAATATGGCTAGCTAAAATATGGGACTCCGTGAACTCAAAGAAAACGTCATTAAACTAATCCCGATAAACACACGATACTACTATACTATACTACTATACCCCCCCAGAGCAGCCGTGATACTACTATACTATACTACTATATCTCCCCCAGAGCAGCTTTCGTCTCAGGTGGAGCTGCCTGGACCTAAAGGACACGACTTTCCCCCAGTTTAGCGCAACCGTCCCGGAGCAACACACGAAGAAGAGGCGCAGGTAGCACCGTCTGTCCCGGAGCAACACACGAAGAAGAGGCGCAGGTAGCACCGTCTGTCCCGGAGCAACACACGAAGAAGAGGCGCAGGTAGCACCGTCTGTCCCGGAGCAACACACGAAGAAGAGGCGCAGGTAGCACCGTCTGTCCCGGAGCAACACACGAAGAAGAGGCGCAGGTAGCACCGTCTGTCCCGGAGCAACACACGAAGAAGAGGCGCAGGTAGCACCGTCTGTCCCGGAGCAACACACGAAGAAGAGGCGCAGGTAGCACCGTCTGTCCCGGAGCAGCTCAGGAAGAACAGGCGCAGGTAGCACCGTCTGTCCCGGAGCAGCTCAGGAAGAACAGGCGCAGGTAGCACCGTCTGTCCCGGAGCAGCTCAGGAAGAACAGGCGCAGGTAGCACCGTCTGTCCCGGAGCAGCTCAGGAAGAAGAGGCGCAGGTAGCACCGTCTGTCCCGGAGCAGCTCAGGAAGAACAGGCGCAGGTAGCACCGTCTGTCCCGGAGCAGCTCAGGAAGAACAGGCGCAGGTAGCACCGTCTGTCCCGGCTCCGTCTGCGGCAGAGTCTAAACACAAACTAAATACTGTCGAATTATGCTTAGGTTTGCAATATGGCAGTACGCTAAAATTAATGACGACTTTATGAAAAAAGAAGAAGAAAAAAAGAAAAATCAGACTGGAATGGAGTAGATACATGTTAGACATATGCCTTTTAAATGATCAGAATATTTCCTATGGCAAACCTCAAGCAGTTGGGATTTATTGCCATGAAGAGCATATCAGTATCAACCTTTTGTTCCCAACATAAAGCTGTCAGGTCTAGTTAAATATTACAAACCTATAATTAGGGCTGCACAATACATCGCAAAAAATATCATGATGCAATATCCGTATCGCAAGAAATATCGCAAATTCACTCTGTCAGTCTCCCATCTGATTGAGATTTTTACATTTTTTTTACCAACACTCTCTAAAACCAAACATACATGGAACTTATAAATGTGCAGAAGTTCCGTTTTAGTTATAACTTTCCAAATTTAGTTAATTTTTTTGGCTTTGGTTTTGGTTCTGATTGAGTTTTGGATTCTTCTTTTGACACAATTTGCTGAAAAAGATATTACATGGTAGTGAATAGTATTGAATGGAGCGGTTTATCCAAGTATCGCCATAATATTGTTACCGTGATATTGCATGCCCGTATCACATATTGCAAGTTTTGTCAATCTTGTGCAGCCCTACCTATAATCCATAAGAGTTGTGCTAAATTGAAGAGATTGCTGAGTGTACAAAACAAAATGTAATAACATATCCTTCGGGTCTAACCTCCAGTATAATAAAATATTCTTATTTTTAAACTGTTGATAATGATAACATGGTAAGTATGGAATATAAAACCAGAATATTGCACGTGTCACAAACACAAAACATGCAAATGCCCATCTATCTATTCAAATTCAGACATTTCTTCATTTTCTGTATTTGTGCAATTTACAGGACTGTTCAAACCCAGAATTGGGATTATGCAAATCATTCTCCTATCTAATGTTTGATATTTGGATGGTCTTCCAAAGGCTGGAAGAACAATAAAAGAACAGTGACATATGAGGGTGGTATAAGGCACACGACCCCCTGCAGAAAGGAGGGGAAGTCATAAAACCTCTCTGTTTCCACCAGATTTATGGCTCTGGAAGGAAACCTCAGAACGAAGTGACATTTGCTGATATCCGTCTCAGAATCAGACACTTGTGCAGTGTTAACGCATGTCAATCACAGTATTTCATAATGCTGGCCAGAATCACCCAGGAATCACCTTAAAACACATGAGAAACATGTGCATAAATACTTTTGTCAGTCCATTGATTTATTCAAAATATAGCACAGTGGCTAACTGAAGGCAGGTTTACATACATGTTGGTCAAAACAGAAAAAAACAGACAGACCTGACTTTTCTTCAGGTCTGAAGAAAGGTTTTGATGAAATCCATAAGCACAGGAGTGATTCTATGCGGGAAAAAACTAGGTATGTTATTATTTCTTCTCATTGGCCATTTTTGATCAGACAATAAAAGCTCTATCCAAGTTGTACCCAACCACAAATAGTAATTTGCCTGAGGTAAAAAGGTAAGATAAACAGTAAACAGACACCATGTACATCCTGACACTGTGCCACTCTCTCGCACACATCGCACACATCGCACACAGCGATCAACACGAACACAGCCGTTTGTCTTTCCTGGGATCAGTCAACATCCTCCACACAAACACAGAGCACAATCTTACACCACCAGGGCAGCTGCACTCTCACTCTGCTACAGGCTTTGATCTGCCTCCGAGACGCTGATAATGATGCCACGCACACCTCTGTCTTTCATTTGGAAAATGGGAAAGTAAAGTGTATGGGACTTGGAATGGTTTGGTGAAAGCAACAACCCTAAAGGTTATATATACTGTATCTATACAGCAAACTAAAGAGAATTAGCTATAGATAGCATAATTCTCCAAATGATTATACTGTATATAATATAAACGTAATAAACAATACACAGTACACACAACAAATACTACTTTTTTTAATCATGTATGTATATTTGTCAAAGATAGTAGGTAAAAGATAAAGAAAACAATGAACATTTTGTTTATACGTTGCCAAGGAGAGACAGAGGAACATCTGCAGAAACTAGAAAAACCCTACCCCCGTGCCCAAAGGTAGCACAGGCTAAATCCACAATCTTGCCTCAAGCAAGACATCAAGTCATTTGGTGCAAGCTGCAGCTTGTAATGCAGCAGGTTTTGCTTATCCTCCATGTACTGTAAATCATTCACTTATTATGTAAGCACAGGATATTTCTCAACCACCTAACAATGATTTGCTTCACATTGGGGATGGTTTAGTCAGTTTATCAATCATCATTTGGGGTACTGTCAAATGTTGACGTTTGGTCATATAAATATTGTACAGCGCTAATGTATTGAGGTGTGTTTCCGTCGTTTCTTGTGTAAATATGTTTACTGTAGATCGCCGTTGGGTCACTTGTTTGTACCTACTGTTGTCCTGCTTGTCTTCCCAGCAGGACACCTTGTAGTCCAGAATCAGCCTCTCTCACATCAAAAGGCTGCAGTGATTCTTATCAGATAATAATCTTGTTGGCCGTCCCATCCCTTTGAGTGCAGCTCTTACACTGTTGACCTGGACCATGTACATGGTGCTTTGGCCCTTTGGCCTTTCCTCGTCTTATCACTGAGATGACCAGGCTGTGATAAAATAACTCCAGCCCCAGGACTTCTCTGACCATCTCACCTGTAAAAGAAAGACATGTCATGTTATATGAAGCACATTTCATATTTTAGTGTATATGTATTTCCCACAATGACAATGATCGCTCATTAAAATGTGTGTAAAATTATTCTTTAAAACATTATTGAAGTTGATTGAATATATTTCCCAGCCTACTCTTGTCCTTATTTAAGATATTATTTTGCGAGAAAGTGCAGGTTTTCTATGAGGGCAGACAGACAGGGACTGGTGTCCAAAGTCATGACCCTGCCCTGACCTGGTTGAAGGAAATGGTCACGCTGCTTCAGACAAAGCAGTGCAAGGGAGAGTCTGAGGGGCTGGCTGGTCAGCACAGAACAATGGATCCTTGCTCTAAGACCAATAGCCACACAAAGGCCAGAGAAACCCCCTATCCCCAGTCCTACATTGTAATAGAACTGGCATTTCACACTGGCCTGTGAACAGCCATTCAATCAAACTACTGTTTAACCTGACCCCTGGTCTACACAGAAATCTCGAGTTTGGTGCTATGATTTTAGATATCTGACCTCAACAACAGCTCGTAGGATCTTACACAAGCCATTCAACAAAATGACTTGCTGCTTGTTTCACAAGATCTTCGCTAGATACAATGTGTGGCAACTGTATATACAGTATTGCTGCCAATAAGCATGTAATCAGTGGAATACACAATAAATAATGATTCTAGTGGTATGTGCAGGGACAAACAGCTCCTGGTGGTACAGGAGACCTCAGCAGACCCTTCGTCTGGGTCAACTACCCTCGAGCCGGGGCTGAAGGAAACAAGCACATGACCCCTCTGTGGTCAAGAAACTACCCCTCCCTGTTACCTGTACATGCTGCATCAAGGTGTGGGGGCTGCATATCAAACACACAGCTCCTTTGAAGTGGATAGAAACACAAACAGTGGTATGAGAAGACTCGTAACAGCTTATTTGTTCCCTTTAGTCATTCATGGAGCTCATTGTTGAATGTGTATGCCTTCAAAGAGGGGCTGCTTGCTGCAGTGGCACAGTAGCCAAGGAGGCCCTACAAGGCCCTGTGCTGACCGCTTGTGGAAAGAGCCATCTGGCTTCCTGTTTCTTAGATTTGATATTGATTTATTGGCTGCACACTGGAAGATAAGAGCACACCAGCTGCCGAAAGTTCAGTGTGCTTAGATTAGACCACATCCTCACAAACAAAGCATAATTGCTATGTATTTAGATCTACTCAAACCACTTTCATCACCTTTGAATTTTTCATTTACTCACATGAAGTAATGTATTAAATATTTCCAAAACATTATAGGCATATACTTACAATAAAAGTGTAAATAAATATACTTTAAAGTGTTCTAACTGATTAAAAAAATAAGCAAAGGCGCAGTTTAAAAATACAGATGAGTTGTAATGTAAGTAATCGTAATTATTACCCCATAATCCACAAAGAAATTAGAAATGGGATGGTTTTACACACGTTTTGTTAACTCGTTTATAGTCCTCCAATGGTGAGATAACAGTAGTTTGAATGTTTGCTGTAATAGAGATGGCTCCCAGTAATGAGGTGCAAAGTTGCATTTACTATTCCTAACAAACACTTAGCATTCACAGTGAAACCTTTCACAGAAACCATTAATTCTGTATTAGGCTCTTTATGCATAACAAGTCGTTCAGTGCTGTGAAGTGAGCCGGAGAGGGCCAGCAGTTGGTCTGGGGCCTATATGCGGAAGTGTGATCATGGTGCCAGGACGACTAATACTTTGCCTCACTTTTCTCACTTCTGCACCCCCCACCTTCTGAAACTAACATACAGACAGACCTTAGTGTCAGCTCGGCCTGTTCCTCCCCCGCTCCTTTCTGTCCTTTCTTCTCAGCCTCTGATGTGACTGTCTCAGATAATGAGGTGAGAATTATATTGCACCTTGGCACCAGTCTGTGAGGAGAGGGACCTACAGGCCACAGACTCACTAGTGCTGGTCATGGGCGCCCTCTGTTGACCACTCGGGCCCCTGAGAAGACACGAACACAGAGTTATTGTGATGCACTTCAAAGTGAGAGATCAAGGACTGGCTTACGCATGACAGGGGGAGAATGACAATGCCCCGGCCAGACTACACTTACTGCAACGGCCTGTCCCCAAGACACAAAAGCATGAAGGCAACTCCCGCGCTACCCAAGAGGAAGCACTCATGTAGGGGGGCATACAGTACCTACAGGAAGAAGTCAGCACTCTATCTGAATCTTATACAAACAGAGACTCGGGAAAAGGTCAGGTTAGGGTCCGAAGGAAGGGCAACACTGGAGACAGAGTGGCAACAATTTCAAAGCATCTTGTGTGATTACTGAAGCATATATTGATAAGATGATAAATCCACAAGCCACACGTCTCAGTGTTAAGTAAATCAATGAGTAAAAAACAAGTATTTTCTCTAGGGAAAGATGAGACGCTACTTAACTGAGATAAACATTCATACATAATGCTTTTTTATATAATGTATAATAGTCTCCTAACATTTTAAAGAGCCTATACATTAATAATGAAGCAAAGGCCAAAATTCAATGGTAAAATTTGCCTCAAAATGCAGGTGTGTTGTCATGCTTTATGGATAAAATATCTAATTGCTGGGCCTATATCCACATGAAACAAACACTGGCACAAAGTTTAATGTCTTCTAAACTAAAATGAAGAAATATGTTTGCATAATGGTATTAAAATGAAATCACACAGACTTGTTGAAAGATCAATACGGCAGGTTTGTGGCCCCCATTTAACATTTTGGATATTCTGTTTGGTTATTCCTTTCAAACCCCCTCATATTCTTTATTTTATATCCAACTGAAAAAGTAGAAGATAGTATTGACATTAACTGTTATTTGGGTCCTGAGAGGTATAAGGTGGGTCCTGAAGCTGTAGTTATGTACCACTGGCTTATAATTCTGACATAATTGTGTGTATACATGAATGTGTGTGTGTTAATATGCACAAAGCCTTACCATCCCAGGTTAGACAGCCAGAGGCAAGTGAAGGAGGTCTTGCTGAGAGAAGGTGGGCACACTGCATGTTACTAGTTGTCATCTCAGCAGGAGAGGGAGTCAGTCCTGGTGAGCGAGTACATGGATAAAACAAACATTAGATTGATACAAAGGGCAGCCGCTGGTCCCTGCAGAGAAGTACTAGTTGTACAGCAAGTCTGGTCAGATATCCTATCATATATGTGCCACTTTCAAATCGCAGGAAGAAATACACGAAAATAAATCATGTGTACACTTTCTGGATAAAATAGAAACTCTTAATTGTATTGATACATTGAGAAATTAAAAAAACAATTAAAACAATATTGCTCATTTAGAGCCATTGTTTCTTTCATTTGGTTGTTTTGTAAGAATAAACAATATAAATCAAAAACCAGCCCTGTTTCACTATTACAAAAACAATGGACGGACCAAATTATTTCAGTTTATTTTCTAAGATTTTCTTTTTTTCTGGCTGTTTTTTGTTATTGGTGCTACTTTTCTGGTTCAAACAAACAAGCAAATATCGGATCATCAGTCATCACCATTTAGCTAGAAAAAAATCTATCTACATTTTTTGGGAGTGCATATATCCAAAACTCATAGCAGAAACACCAGTCTGTCATCTTATATAATGAGCACATAAAGTGGAATGAGTGCCACGCGCCCGTGAGTTAACTGTTGTTTCATCCCGTTTAGCTTCTAAGAAGCAAACCTTTCAAAAAGGTCTGTATTTACCGTGGATGTAAGTTATTACAAGTATTTACACATTATATTACACTCAACAACATTACAGGGAAAATAATGAGGGAGCTTACCAAGTGTGAACCAACTTAAGGCAAAGGGTGCCTCCTAGTGGCAGGGACGTGTCACGGCAGTTCCTCTTCAGGAAAAGGTGACGTTAGTTGTTGTTGTTGACTGCTCAGGACAAGCTCCTTCGGTACCTCTATATTTAGATCACCAAACTTTTCTGGACAACAAAATCCATGATCGCTGAAGACTTTTGAGGGTTTTGTTTTTGTCTAAGGACCTGAGGCTCTATGGCCGCAGTGAAACAGGATAATAGACTGACGAGTTCTCAAAGCTCACTATGTGTTGGCTTCGCTGGAATATTCAGCAAAACTTTAACGTCTCCTTTGGAAGTGGTAAAAATTAAAAGTCAAGTGGGGACTTTTCATTGCAAAAAAGGCTTTTCGCAAAGTTTTTTCATTATCTATCAGAACGAGGGACTCCGTGCGTTTTGGAAAGGAAATGTTGTGTCTTGTCTGCGGTTGTTTCCCTACACAACAGTCCATCTAGCGACATATAAACAGTAAGTTAATGATGTTATTCATGTTATTTATTAGTCTAAAATGCTTTATTGAAAATAGCAGGTATTTTCACTGCCATGTTAAACTTGTTAAAAGTTTGTTTGGGTGGGTAATGTTTACTTCCCCTTTCCTTCAATCATACCGTCTATTTTCAGCCAATCAGATGTGGCCGTTTCCTCAGACGATTTTTGAGGGACTTTCTATCCCACCGTATTGTCTTCTAGGTTTTGTATGTATTGTATTGGCCTCCACAATATCATGATGTATCATAACACTATTAGCCGCTGCCATTTTAAAACGGATTTTGGTAGTGGTTATTAAGGCTTTTAAAAATTGTAATATTTAGAGATCGTAAGTAGTGTTTCCCTTTAAGACAAAACCCAGGGAAGTAATGCGATCCCTGGGTTACTTTCGGCCAAACCTCTACCGCTGTAATAAGATAAGATAGTTTTTTATTGACCTCACAATGGAGAAATTTACTTGTCACAACAGCTCTTAGGACAGGATCACACAGGGGGGTTGTAATCTCATCACAACCAATAATGCTGTTGCAAAAATAAATAAATAAATAATGCTGTTGCGAGTTTTTAGACTTGTGTCATAAATTACGGTGATGATTATTGATTTTTTTTTTTGCTGCAGTAAAGATAATAGTGACTGCCACGTGCCATGACACGTGTTGGAACCCACCCATAACTTATTTTTTTCTTTGAAAACAATCTCTTATCTCTTTCAAGCTGCATTATGCATAAATAGCCTAAAACATTAATACATATTAATTCCAATGTCCTCTGTTTCCAGGATAGTCCATATTCACATGGATGAAGTGGGCTTTATTCCTCAGTGGAGGGCACTTTTTGCTGGTGGACTGGCAGGTGTTACTGCTGCTCTGGCCACATACCCCCTGGAGGTAGCAGAAACCAGGCTCATTGTGCAGAATTGCAGAGAGCGCACTTACATCAACATAGTTCACACAATCTCCAAGATATACGGAAATGAAGGCCTATTGGCTCTGTACAAGGGTTTCTCCCTGACAGTTCTAGGTGTGTATGCATTCTTCTTGATATTTTTAGTTACTAATTTATGCTGGCAATTGTCTGAAATAAATGTTATTTGTTGTTACCCTAGGAGCATTTCCATTCTCTGTTGGCTGCTATGCTGTTTACATGCATCTGGATAAACTCTGGCAGGAGCCTCAGTTTCGTTTTACTCCTGTACAAAACTTTATTAATGGCTGTGTTGCTGCTGGTGTGGCTCAAACCCTTTCTTATCCATTTGAAACCATCAAGCGGAAGATGCAGGTAAGTTACACCCTATATCTGTGATGAAATGCATTTTAACTCTGCAGACACAATGCTATAGCTTTAGTAATGATACTTGGAACCTGTTAAGTACTTTTCCATGCGAAAACTAGGCCACATGAATTCATGAAAAGGCCAAGGCAGTATAGGAAATCAAAGCCAAATTTGTTGTTGAGTTACTGTGGTGGTGATCTGCAGGCCCGTCGACAGGGAGGGCCCCTGGACCAGAAGGGCCCATGAAGCATCTATTATTTATTATATGGGATATTGAAATTAACTATAGACAAACTATAGTCTATAAGAGTCCCATGTAGTATTATTATTATTATTATTATTATTATTATTATTATTATTATTATTATTATTATTATTAGTATGTAGTAGGGGTCTGCAACCTTCATCATCAGAGGAGCCAGTCTGAAAGAGCTGCAATACTGTTTATATCCACAAGCAAGAGCATGGGCTACATCTGTTTTTTTTTTTTTTTAAACTTTTTATTTTGTAGTTTTTAAAATTACATACATAACAAGAACAAGACAAAAACAAAACAAAAAATAGGGGGGGGTGAAGGGGGGGCACTGATCACATCGACATACCAAACAACACACTAAACTCAGACAAATCAGATGGGGAGGGTAACATGGCTCCGGTCAAAGTCCAACCACCTGGCCCAGCGCTGAAAATAAACGTTACCCTGCAGACACAGAAAGAAAGTCAGTTCCTCTTTCAGCCAGTTTCTTGTTATTGCCTTCTTTGTGGCGATCAGAATGATTTTGAAAAGGTATGTGTCTTTTCTTGAAAACAAGTCCTTTGGTATCAGACCCAGGAGGTAAATCCTGGGGTCCTTG
>OMNZ01029260.1:0-13478 GCA_900303255.1 Lesueurigobius sanzi | reverse complement strand
CTCCTTCCTCTCACCCTCTTTCCTTCTTCTCAATCTCTCCTTCCCCTCTCTCTGTCTCTTTTCTTCCCCAGGACCCAAATTGGGCCTGTTGGGGTTTAAGAGGTTAATGATCATGAGTAATGAATCTTGATCATGATGATATCTTAAAGTAGAATATACAGGGGAAAGCACAAACCTTTGAATAAATTTACAAACAAAATCAAACTCATCAATCGTTCATTATGAATGTGCCCCATAAAGCAACAATTTCAACACTTAGCTGTGCCTTATCAAAAGTGGTTCAAGTTCAAGTTTATTTGTCATGTGCATTAAAGTACAAGGTAGTTTTGCCCTGGCACTCTCTCTGCTGAATAAAAAAAAATCCAAATTTTAAGGTATAATATCAAATAGGAAAACCACAATTACTGGTGAAATAATGATTGTGATGTTCAAATAAATGACAAATATAAGTCATTATACATAAACATATTATTATGATAGACTACACAACAGCTCCTAATAGCTCCAACAGATGACGTGCTCAGCGAATGTCTCAGACAATGGGGAACAGAGGATGAGGTGCTGGAGAGACCATTATGGGAGGACAAGCCCCTACCTCTACCACCGGAACATAACTGAAGTGGCTGATATCGAGAAATCCTATCAATGGATCAAAAGAGCAGGACTGAAGGACAGCACAGAGGCACTGATCATGGCAGCACAGGAGCAGGCCTTGAGCACCAGAGACTCAGATCTACCACACCAGACAAGACCCCAGGTGCAGGCTGTGCAAAGAGGCCCCTGAGACAATCCAGCACATAACGGCAAGGTGTCAGATGCTGGCAGGGAAAGCATCCATGGAACACCATAACCAAGTGGCTCCATAGTGTACAGGAGAGCCATTGTGGTTGACATATCAATACCAAGTGATTGCAGCATCAGGGAAAAGGAACATGAGAAACTAGAGAAATACCTGGGGCTCAGAGAGGAGCTGGAGAAGGCCTGGAGGGTGAAGGCATCAGTGGTACCGTGGTCATTGGTGCACTCGGGGCAACTACCCTCAAACTGGAGGAGTGAGCAGATCGAAGGAAAAAAATGAGACATCTCCGTCCAGAAAAGTGTGCAGATACTGCGCAGAAGTACACCTTGTAACCTCAAGCTCCCAGGCCTCTGGTAGAGGGCCAGAGCTATGAGGGATGAGAGGAGACCGCCCATGGAGGGTCAGGACAGATGGCTTTTAAAAAATATACTGTATATAATAAAATAAAATGTTAAATTCAACACAAAAACAGCGTGAATGTGTGGATTTGCAGATGTACATTTAGCTCCAGATGTGATTCAAAGATTTGCTAAACCAAAAACATCTGCATTTTGGCGGATTGATGGAACTAATTCCAACCATTTCAGGCTCTTTAGAAAGTGAACGCAACCAATAGGCTATATACCAAAGACCATGTTAAAAAGTATATACTATATACACTTTGCATCTACACCCCACAGGTTCTCCTTGTATATCTTACAAAGATGTATTAGGCTACATCTTCACCAAAAATCCTACTATTTATGAAGCTAAATTGTGTTTTGTTTATTCAAAATTACTTTATTTATTATATTGTATTTATTTTATATTTTCTACTTTATTGTAATTGTGTTCATACCAAGTTAAAAAAAATAATAATAACTTGAAATGTGTGTCAGGGACATGTGTGTCAGGAACATGGGCCTTTGCCTTTGTACTCTTTAGTACGCTTTATTTTGATTACAGTGACCTCTAGTGGTGAAAGTGTCACAGTAGACATTTTTAATTCGGGCTACTGCTGTAAAAAAAAATATATATATACTGTATCAGCAAATTATCCACGACATTAATTTGAACCAGAGATGATCTAACATTGTGAATTTTATCAGAAGTGTTTTGACGTGTTGTCGAAAGAGCTGGGGCCAATGAGTTTCTGTTTCCCTTACTGTGAAATGTAAAATATAGGAAGTCAAAGTGAAAGTAAAAGAATGTCCCTCTGTGTTATAGGTCCATGAGAGGTTATATGCTGCTGTGTCTCCTCTTTAAACAGGTGTGCAGGATGGTCAGGTGGCTCGGTCACCGCTTATCTGAGACCTTTAGACAGATGATCCCAGGAATATGGCTTATTATTGTTAAAGTAGTTCTGGGGCTTGGGTTTCCACTGTTGGCGATACGCTATTTGGTGGGGAAAGGCCGCAGTGGTCGTCGTAAATCCAGTTCAGACGGAGAAACCGGCATTAAAGAAAATAGTTCCTCCGGGAAGGACGAGGCTCTACCTGAAGACGCTGTGTCCGTACCGGTACCGGGCTTGGTACCGGAGCCCGAGCAGGAAGAGGAAGAGTGGTCCGACGACACCGAGTGGCGAGTTAGTCCCACTGACGACTACTTCTGTGAGTATGATTCCACCTGGGACACGGACCCGAGCCAGGGGGAGAGCGAGGAGGAGGAGGACCACCATGAGAAAAGTTCTGAGCGCGCGGCTCCCAGGCTCAGGCACGCACGCAAGGTCCATTCCGTAAGTTTACATGTTGGCGTACGTACACATTTTAGGTACTTTTTCTTTACTCCAGTAAATTTTAAAGCCTGTATATACTTTCTACTCCACTTTATTTTTTAAACTGGGTTTAAAGTATAAGTATTCTATTTCCAAAGTACTTCTCTACCACGAACTGGTATAGTCCCAGTTTAGACTTGGATTAGATCAGGTGTAGACCTTGTTCAGATCTGTTTTAGTCCTGCTTTAGACCTTGTTTAGACCTGTTTTGGTCCTGGTTTAGATCTGATTTAGATCTGAATTAGTTCTGGTTTAGATCCCTTTTAGACCTTGTTTAGATCTGTTTTAGTCCTGCTTTAGACTTTGTTTAGACTGTTTTGGTCCTGGTTTAGATCTGTTTTAGTCTGGTTTAGATCTGATTTAGTTCTGGTTTAGATCTGTTTTAGACCTTGTTTAGACCTGTTTTAGTCCTGGTTTAGACCTGTTTTGGTCCTGGTTTAGATCTGTTTTAGTTCTGGTTTAGATCTGTTTTAGTCCTTGTTTAGATCTGGTTTAGACCTGGTTTGATTTAAAGAATAAAAAATAAAAAAATCTTGCACTTTAAACTACTTTCACTTTTTACTTATGAAGTACACTTGACAGGATACTCTTATTAAGTAGAAATTTAATCTGATAATTTAACTTTTACTTAAGTACATTTTTGGTCCTGTATCCGCACTTTTACCTAAGAACCTTGAGTACTTCTTCCGCTAGCTTCTTCTTCTCTACTTATTTGGTATAATGTTTTTTTTTTCCCCAAAATAGTACAAATATGACAGATTTCAATCTGCGGCCAGGGATCTACAGAATTACAGACATGACTATCCGGTAAATAAAAAATAAAAGATATATTTACACCCAAAAAGTCAAGAGTAACTAATTACTTTCCACCTAATTTCTTTCTGTTATCCACCAACCAGATTAAACCTCATCAACGGTGGAATTATAACGCCAGTGAAGTCACAGTATGTACACTGACTGATCTTTCATTTAAAGTACTGTGATGGGTTTTTGAATATTTTGACTGTCTTTTCTGAACAGAATGAATACCCTAATTTGGACTTCTACCTCGGAAAGCGGCCCTCATCACCTGACAGTGAGTTTCTATAGCTTGTTCCCCATTTTACAGACTTCTTCTAGCTTCTAAACTTATTCTGTTTTACTAGATCTGTACATAAGTGAGTTCCACACAGTCTGGAGAGGAAATTATGACACTTTGGAATCTGTCCACAGCTACATTCAATGGTAAATATTCTGGGGTTACAGTGGTCTGTGCAAAGTGGTATGTCCTAGTGGGCAATATAGCCTATTGTATGGTTCTTTATACTTTTCAATTTGTATTCAAACTGTGTATAGGTTGTTCCCATTGCAAGAGCCAGGAGTCAATCCGGATGCAAGCACACTCACTAAACAGGAAATTGAGGTAATGTTCACAATGAGAATGATTAAATTATTAAAGCATGGTTATGACTGCATGCATTGCGTACTTGCAGGAGTTTTGCCAAAATGATACAGCAAGAAAACACCTGCTTGAATCATACAAGCTGATGTTGGATTTCTATGGAATTGAGCTGTGTGATGAGAAAACGGGAGAGGTCAAGAGAGCATCAAACTGGAAAAACCGATTCACCAATCTTAACAGGTAATAATGAATACACCATTTGTTGATTTAGACTTGCACAATAACACCTTAATATTTGATGTTAATTTTTGATAGACGTACTCACAACAACCTCAGGATCACCCGCATTTTGAAATGCCTGGGGACGTTAGGATTTGCTCACTACCAAGCCCCTCTGGTCCATTTCTTCTTGGAGGAGACTATAGTAAATCAAGAACTTCCAAAAGTCAAGGACAGTGTACTTAGCTACTTCGTGTTTGCGGTGTTGGACCAAAAACAGCGCAGAAGTCTCCTTAAGTTTGCTTTCCTAAACTTTGACAGAAGTGAGGAATTTGTCTGGTGCCCCAAGAAAATACAGATGAAATGGTCAAGTCTTAAAGCGTCTAAACAAGCTAAAGCTTCCAAAGAGGAACACAGTGACGTGTAGGTTAAACTGAAAGTCACAATACAGAACAACGTACACGACTCGATGACAGTTTTACTTGATGTACATTAAAATTTCATTGTGGGGATATAAGAGATCTGCCCCCCGCCTGTTTTTTCCTCAAATGTGTGTGCTATATTTTTTATTTTAAATGGCCATTTACTGTAAGTGACAATGCCAATGCTGTCTTGTATATAGGCATAAAACAGTACTCTATTGTTACGTCAGGAAGGGCTCGACTTAAGGCGGAATTTTGCAAAAAATAAAAAGATCTAAGTGAGAAAAATGTCAGAGGCACTCAGTTTAGTGAAAAGGTTTAAAAAAAAAAAATCCTTTATTACAAAAAAATGGCTGTCCAGAACATTTTTTTTTACTTTGATCATTTTATTTGTTGCTAAATTGCTTCTCACAGCCTTAATCAAGTCGAGCTCTTCCTGATCTTGTAACGCTGGGCCAGTCCTGTTTCCAGCCTTCTACTACATGGACCCTCAGAAGCACTCACCATCCTGGTTTTGAGCTTCTCTATTGGTATTGGACATACAATTTGATTTTGTAGAAATCAATGTCAAAGATTTTGTTTGTACTGTATTTTACATGTTGTCAACTTTTCAATAAACTCCCTTTGAAGTAAAACATAACTGAAAGACCCATATTCTGAAGCAAGAAAAGAGTAGTACTATTGATTTGATACTGCAGATAGGTGGAGTCTTTTTATTTCAAAGCTGCTCATATTGTACCATGCGATGACCACAGTTCTGAACAGTGTTGCTTAACTTCACATTACCCATGTCACATATATGGCTTTTTACTTTCTACTTAGAAAAGTTTTAATAAAAACATCAGTATATACACATGGACATCTATTTACACTTGTGTTAATGATCAATAAATCAGTTGCATTGTTGATTTTGTAAAAAATGTACTTTGACAAAGGAACATATAATTGACTTTTGCCAAGAAGACGGTCACAAGCAATTAGGAGTAATTTAGCTGAAATTTCACTAAAAAGTATAAACCATGAAAATACAAATACTGTCAAACGTTTTGTGTCAAAATAATGAATTTTACAAAACAGTTTACATACATATGTTTAGCATATGTAAGTGCATAAAACCATTACTTTTTGTCACTGTCATTTTCTCTGGATGAGTCATGTTTATAGTCTTTACGGTCCTCCCTCCTTTCTCTACTTCTGTCCCGTCGTTCTCTGTCTCGCTCCCGGTCCTTATCCCTATCTCTTTCTCTGTCTCGGGTGCGTTCTTTTCCACGGTCCCGCTCCCTGCTGCGAGATCTGTCGCGTCGGCGCTCGCGCTCTCGATCCCTTTCCCGGTTTCTGTTTCGATCTCGGTCACGGTCCCGATCGTGCTCTCGCCGGTCAGGTTCTCTCTCCCGATCGTGCTCTCGCCGGTCAGGTTCTCTCTCCCGATCGTGCTCTCGCCGGTCAGGTTCTCTCTCCCGATCGTGCTCTCGCCTGTCAGGTTCTCTCTCTCGATCGTGCTCTCGCCTGTCAGGTTCTCTCTCCCTACCTCTGTCACGCTCCCGGTCCCTGTCACGGTCTCTCCTTTTTTCTAAAACTTCGGGCTCACGATGTCTCTCCCCCTCTACTTCCCTTGGCCGTTCACCTTCATTCCCGCGGCTGCGGCCCCTCTCACGGCTACGGTCCCTGTCCCTACCTCGCTCCCACTCCTGCTCTCGACTGAACCTCCTGGCTGTATTTCTATCCCAGGGCGGTCTTCCTGGAGGTGGGCCTTCTCGCTCTCGCTCTCGTTCCCGTCGGCGTTCTTCTGGGACCTCTCTTTGGCGTTCCTCAGGAAGTTGTGGAGGACCAGATGAAGACTCCCTGTGGCCTCCCTCAAAGCGACTAAAGCTACGTGGTGAATCTTCTCGATTTGAAGAGCTCCTCCTCCTCATTTCAGGAGACTCTCTACGCCAAAGTTCCTCCCTATTTAGTTCTGGACTGTGGGCTCCTGTGTGACCTGGTGAAGTTCTGGTGTTATCTGGAGGAGTGGGCAGCAATGGGCCACTGTGGCGAACAGGTCTGGGCTCGTCTGAGTGACGGTCAAAGCGATACCTCTCTGTTCCTGCAAAAGGCTGGGAACTGGTTGGACGACTTTCTTGTGATGGGGCACCTCTGTGTTCTTCAAAAGACCCTCTGTGTGGTGGAGAGCGATTTCTGGAGCTGTACTGGTTATGTGGATTGAAATGTTGCCCACTCCCATCTCCAGTTGCAGGAGGTGCTCTTCTGTCCTCATACTGATTGGACGGAGGTCCTCGAAATCCAGGACCTGGTGGTGGGCCCTGATCCTTGTACATACTGACAGTGTTAGGAGGCTGGTGTGGTTCGACAGTGAAGGAATTGTCTTGTTTGAATGGTTCTGCCATAGGGCGGGGTGGTACCCCGTGGCCACTGAATTGAGTTGGAGGGGGTCCCCGAGGCGCAGGAAAGTGAGAGGGAGGAGGAAGCCGGTTTTCAAAATGTCCAGGAGGTGGTCCAGTAAAAGGTGGTGGGGGAACTCTGTTAGCAGCTAAGTTAAAAGGTGGTGGAGGACCAGTGAATCGGGGTGGGGGGATGTTGCTCTGAGGGTCAAAAGTGGGAGGAGGGAGCCTTAGGGGAGGACCCGGTGGTACATGTTGTGTCCGAATTGATGGGTCAAACATTTGAGGAGGAGGTCCTCTCTGGGCAACAGGAGGGAATGGAAGAGGTGGACCTCTATTTGGCATCATGTTCTGAGGAGGTCCAGGGGGCAGTTGAGGACGGGGCTGAGAGGATGGCCACTGGTTTTGAAAGGGAGGGTAAGAGCCTGAAGGAGGTCCAAACGGCTGGACATTACCTCCTTGGATTTGGGGAGGCCCATGACCAGGAGGAGGTAAGTGGATGGATGGAGGGGGTCCTTGCATTGGTGGTGGGCCTGTCATGGGAGGGGGACCTTGCATTGGAGGAGGCATTGTCATGAGTGGGGGCCTCATGTGTAGATTCTGTCCCTGCATTGGGTCAGATCGGATAAAATTGGACGGAGGAGCAATATCAGGGGGAGGTCTGTATTCATTATCATAGGTAGATGGAGGGATGCGATGAGACATGTGATGGGACTTGCTGTCCATGGTAGAGCTCTGAGTGAGCACTGGGATTGCAGATGTCATTATGGAACTGTTTTTAGGTTCATTATAGTAATCATCATCATCTTTGTCTTCTCCATAATGCACTTCCACAGAAGACTTAAGAATAGTAGCAGCATTTGGCCAGATACTGAATTTGTCCTTTACTGCTTCAGTCCTGTCGGGTTCTGGTTCTTCAGTCTTAGATTTACTACCCATGTAATTTATCTCCATATCAGCGTCTACTTCCTCTCCTAACAAAGGAATGGACACTTCATCTTTTAGTGACTCCATGAAGGGAAGTGTGTCCATTTCCACTGCATCCTCAGACTGTGCCTTGTCCGGTTCTTGAGGGGGCTTCACAGGCTCTGGGGCTTCAGACACCACTGGTGCAGGAGGGGTAGTTTCTATAGGTATAGGCTCATCTTTTACATCTTGAGCTTCTTCTGCAACCTGGTGTGGATCCCCCCTTTGTCTGGGGTCTCTTTTCTGGTTAATTGAAGGAGAAGATGATGAAGTTTTAACTAATTCTTCAACTTTCTTTCCAAGTTGAAGCAAATGGCTACCAGCCAATATTGATGTAGTAGGTTTGGTCAAGAGTGTCTCTGCTTGATGTTCTTGTTGTTTGATAATTTGCTGACCTGTCTGTTTAAGGGTCTCCAGAATCTTTTGTGCTTCACTTTTACAGTCACCTTCGGGCACAGATTGTGCAGATTTCTCAGGTGCTATTGGTTTGACATTGTCAAAAATTGATTCATCTTCTGGGTCATAAGCAACATCATCTCCTTCATTTATTTCAGTGTCAGGCTGCAAATTGACTTTAGGTGTTCCTTCTAATCTGGCAGGATTTTTTGGTACATTATAACCATTGCTGGGGTCATACTCTTCCTCTGGATCATATGGTCGATCATCTTCATCCTCCACCACTTCCTTATCTTTAGATACTAGTGCAAACTGCTTGACAATAGGATCCAAAATGTTAACAGGTGGAACTGGCATTTCTCCACCCTGGTCCGGTGGAGAGTTGGAAGCCTCAGAGTCTTGCTTTTTCTTCCCAAACAGAGTGTTAAGGATGGTTTGAAGAGGAGTTGCTGATGCCACTGAAGCGATACCACTGGAGGAGGATGGAGATTCTTTACCAGTGCTTGCAGCTGTGGCAGATGATTTCACAGATGACAAAAAGGACAGAACTGAGGAGGGGTTAATGGTGCTGCTCGGAGTCTCCGAGGAAACGGGTGGAGGTGTACCTGGAGGAGTTGTGCTGAAAGGAATTTCTTGGGAATTCCGTATGCTTTTTTCTACTTTAGCAACTGAAACTGGCTTTGGTAAGCCAGTGTCATCTGTGTCTTTGCTTTGAATCTTGGACCTCTTTTCATCAGTATCTAATGGGGCACCTGCACGTTTTCTGTCCTTCTGGCAGATCAGAAGCCCCAGGAGAAGGTTAGGCCGTGCTGGTTCAAGTCCTGCAAAATAACCCAAAAATATAAAATATTACTTTATGTAATATTTAAAATTATGTTTGCAATGAATCAATGTACTGGCATTTAGAGCATGCATTGACAGTGTGTGCGTGTGTATACATTATTATATCCATTTATGTAGGCGTTGCCGCAGGATTCAAGTGAATGCTTACCTGGGCCCTCAAACGGAAGGAGTCTAGGTGGTAATGGATCTTTGGAGCTCAGTGGAATGAGGTAAAGGTCTTTGATGCGACGGTTGTTGTTGGCCACGACACCAAATCTTTTCCTACTGCTAAAATAGGAATAGAGGGACACATAAGCCACCTCCTCTTCTTCAGTGGCTGGGTGGAAACGAATCAAACAGAGCTCCTACAAGTGTGACAAAATATCAGCATTGCATTATATGGTCATAAGAACAATCAAAGATAACATTTACAAATGATGCAACTTTTTGTACCTTGGACAGTGAAGTTTTAAGCTTCCCAACATAGTCCCATACAGTGTTGGGAGATATTCTTCCACCTATATGAATGGTGTCTGGCAGATCCTGTGGGAAAGAACGAATTACATATTTTGCAGGATGACCAATAGGGAACAAATCAGATCAACTTCAGGGGGAAAAATTAATTACATTCAATAAATAGTAGCATCACATAAACCTGCTAACCTCTTTAAGGTGTTCAAAGGATCCCGATACAAGGAAAGCTTTGGTCACAAACTTTGCAACATTTTGCATATTAATAAATCCTTTCCAGATTTTTTCTTGACCATGAAGGAAAATTGCAGTTTCGCCCTCAGGTGGAGGCTCAGAGCTGTATTCAAAAACAAAAGGGGAAAAAAAGTTGCCAGAGGTACAAATAAATAAACTTGCTACAATTATTTTCAAAAGAGCAAAAATAAGCACCTCGTCTTGGTTGTTTTGGGGCCAGCCACTGTAGGTGGAGGTCCTGCAGGTGGTGGTGCAGGGGGCATTGGCAATGGACCCTTGAGGGCAACATCTACTGATGCTACTGATGCTACTGGTGCTACTGGTGCTACTGGTGCAGAAACAGGAGTTGTGAGTGGCTCTGATAAGTTGTTGGTAGGTTTCTCTGGGGCTGTATAGGAAACAGTCACACCAGACCCATGGCGAGCCATACGAGGGTCTCTACGTGTAATGGTTACAGAAGAGACTGCAGGAGTTACAGGGGCAGGAACTGCTGAAGGTGGTACCAAGAGACTGGGCTCGTCCTGGTAAATCTGCGGTTGTGGTTCTGGCACGGAGTGGTCCATAGGGGTTGGCTCATAGGACACAATGGGAGTGGGTTGGTACGTGTAGGCTTCTTGGTGTTGGTAGGGCTGTGATTGTGGTGCAGGTGAGACTTCTCCAGCTCTAGATGAGGTGTGCTCTTGTCTTGTTGGTTTAGACTCTTTTTTAGCTAGTTTTTCTTTCTTTGCTAATAGCTCCTCTTCTTTTTTCTGACCTGAATAGACAGCAAGAGTTTAGAGTCATTAATTGCAGGCTCTTAAACATTAACCCCAAAGCAATGAAACAGATATACAGTTGTGTTTATAAGTTTACATACTTTGGCAGAATGTCGGTATGTAAAATGCCTTTCATAGAATATGAATGATAACACAAAAACCTTTACCTTTTTCATTACGATTTGAAAAGTGTAAACTCAGTTCTTTGACAATAAATTGCTTTGCACAACCACTAACATGAGTGAAAAAAAAGATGTATTATCATTCATATTTCATGAAAAATGGCCAAAAGATTAAAAGGTTATGTAAACCTGAGCACAACTGTAGCTGCCCATTCAGTGAAAATAAACACACCAAAGACAAATATATAGAAATGTAACAAATAAAATGCACCGCTTTATATGGATTGAGATTTGAAAACTAGCTCAATAACCTACCTGTACAAATTTTACAGTTGAGGTCAAAGAGATGAGTCCGGTGTTCTGAAGTAGTGTCTTTGAGCATGCTGTTAAAAATATCTGGCATGCTGCTCCCTTCACAAGTTGCAGGCTGAGAAAGCCCTGATTGAGTAGGGTTTGTTTCATCTTGATCCTTAAAGGAAACAAATGTCATATTTGAAAGCAGGAATTGACAAAATGTAGAAAGACAATGAGGTTAACTGAGAGATTGGAGTTTCAAAGAAGGAAGTGTGTCATTTTATGTTAGCTCAAGAAAGCTAAAAAGCATTGAAATGTTAGTTTGCTGGTGAAAAAACACATTTCTCAGCTTGAGAGAAAAATTCAAAGGAAGAGGAAAAGCGCAGCAGTGTGCCACCACTTACTGCAGAAGAAGCCAAACGAGAAGATGAAGCAGAAGCAACCATACATACATCTGCATCAGATGTGGGCGGGGCATCCTCCAGATCAATGTTACGAGAAGTGGAGTCATGTCTGTGCTTAGACCGGGATCTTGGAGACTGAGCACACAGGGGAAGACAAGTTAAAAGTTAGGGGGGCAGCTAATCTGTAAAACAAGTAGTACCAAAAGTGGAACAGCTGCAGTCATTTAAGCATTTGTTACTCTTTCAGCATTCTCACAGTTAAATAACAGATTTGTGATGCTAATACAGTAACATACATCATTTCAAAATGTTAATCAGGTGAAACTTGCACTACACCAATACAGTATGCAGCACCTGGTAAATGAGAATTATAAACTACCTCGGACACCTCCGTTTTCCTCCACACTGATATCTCTTTGGAAAGCAGCTCTTCTGAACTTAGTCTTACGAGTCTGAAAGGTGTTACCTCTCCTCCAATGACCCTGTAAAACAAGCCCTGAAAAAAGGAAAATGTTTAGGCCAATATGCTTGAAGTAGACCTGAAACTATAAACTTAATGACTAACTGTAGCCAACTTACTTTGTTTTTGGGATCCTTCAGGTGTAGCATGAGGGACCTGTATTTGTTCTTGTATTTGCTGTCAGTGCTGAGACAAAGGTTGAACATTTCCCTCTCGATGGCAAAAGCAAGCTTCCCCACATCACTCTCTGTCATTTTCAGATCATCACTGTCACTCACCCTGGAAGAGAGGACAAGTGTTTGAATAATCAAGCACCTCGTTTACCAAACAGTTTTTAAAAATGTTCTCCAACAATGACTTTTTGTGAGGGAAAAATACAGAACAGAGAAAATCTACACACACTCAAACTCAGCTTTTTTTTTAAATGTCGAATGCGACACAGATGAAGTAACATTGAGTAAAATAAGTAATTTAATTTATTTTAATTAATATTATTTTTACATTTGAATTGAACTTGAGAATGGTGACAAGCTCTCAGGATAACAGCAAAGAGTCATGTGACGTAAACTGTTCTAAACCCCTTTCCTATTGTTTTCCTATATTTTGCATAAGCAAAGGAGTTCTGACAACAAAAACCTCTAACCTAAGACCAGTTGAAAGATGGCAAAAACTCACATTTTGCATGGTTGGATCTTAATAAGGTTCCAAGTAGAACTTCAATGTGCAACAAGACAAAAAAATGTAGTTAACTTTTTATTGAAAACAACAATTAAACTGAAATAGGATGTTTTGCAGCTCAAGGAGACAAGGCCTTAGAAGGTTTTTTTTTGTTTTTTCTGTTTTCAGTCACAGATGCCGTCTGATGGGTATTGGGCTTCGGCACCAGTAAGAGACTTAATTTGGGCCGAGGATCGTCCAGTGTCTTGATGGACAGCCAATCAGATCCTCTGGTTGGCTGGTCTGGTTCACTCTGCTAGTGAAATTTTCTAAAATGTATCAACTTTTGTAAAAATTTTGGTTGTCAAGTGTGAGTCAGCTTTCACACTGAAGATCCAGAGACTGTTGTTCTCATTCCAGGTAAATGGTAAATGGTCACATTTATATAGCGCTTTTCTACCTGCTTTAGGCACTCAAAGCGCTTTACATCAAGGAACCACTCACCCATTCACACTCTCATTCATACAGCAGTGTACGCAGACACTGGAGGCAAGGTGGGTGAAGTGTCTTGCCCAAGGACACGACGACGGTGTGCGCCTGCGGGGATCGAACCGCTAACCCTCCGATTACAAGACGACCCGCTCTACTACTTGCGCCACCGTCGCCCAGGTACTCCTTTATCTGCAGGAGGCACTGACAGAACTAGGTACCTCGTATCTGTAGGAGGTACTGACAAGTCTGCTCCATCTATTATGTTTCCTTTAGATCAGGGGTCCCCAACTAAATCAGTAAGTCCACAAACTTTTTCTTTCACTCCATCCGGGGTCTGGACATTTATTGCACTTTTAGCTTTTTAAAACATTAGCACAGCTCGTTTATTAATTAACTTTCAAGCAGAACTGACCAGAAATTTAATAATTTGGCAATTTTTATATAATTATTTCT